>CAUYQG010163748.1:0-85665 GCA_963574415.1 Tarsius wallacei
CTTGTGTCCCCACGCTTCACACCCAAAAAAAAAAAAAAAAAAAAAAAAAAAAAAAAAAAAAAAAAAAAAAAAAAAAAAAAAAGTTTAAAAATTGCATTAAAATATTTAATCTGTTTGAGTTAAAAATATATTAGCATTTCATTCTTATACCTTCCATACAGATTAGTACCAATTTATGGAATCTATTCTCCCTTTTTTCTCTAACTAAAACATATAATTCCTCTTATAATGACAAACAGGATAAAAATATAAGAAAATGTGCTTTAATACTGAGAACCAGAGGAGATTATTATAAATACATAACTAATTTCAATATTATATTCCTCTTAGGTAAATTATATGTTAAGTATATTATATATATATATATATATATATATATATATATATAATGAGGGCAAAGAGAACAAAATCACATATTCTTGATTTGAAAAAAGTTATCGAATTAATATACAAGTATTAATATACTCCTTTTAGATGCTGTAATTGAGGAAACTGGTGATTGCAAATCAGGTTAGGTCAAGAGATATAGTCTATTATTATAATATTTTGATCACACAATTCAAAACCAGTTCAAATAAGAAACTTCAAAACGTATGTGTTCACATAAAATAGAAAACAATCAGGGGCATGGCTCATTCCTCATGGAGATTCTTCCTAAAGTGGTAGACTGTTTCTTACATCATATAGAATGACAACTGGAAGGCAATTAAACACACCTACCACAAAGGGAACCTAGAGCAAAGACTGAACTGTAGAAAGATATTAGATAAGGAGAGTTTGCTCCTAGGATCACGTTGTCACTAAAACTTGAAGAAAGAGATATTTGAAAATAAGTTATCTTTTGCTAGCTCTATATGACTACACTAGAATGTCTGTTTTCATATTCACCTTCTACCAAGCTGTTGACTCACTGAACTGGTTTTGTAAAAGTATGTTAGTTAGACCTTTGCTCTTAGTATCCTAATAAACAATGAGGAGATTTTTTAAAAACTACAACGTGTTAGTAAATATCAGGATAATAAACTTCTATGCATTCAAAGTTGTACAAACTAATCAGAATATCAACAGAGTTATTAAAATATAGGATAAGAGATAGGAAAGTCTAGTAAAGAAAAGACTAGGACTTGACTTTCAATTATTAAAAGAGATAGAACTATGATAATTAAAAGTGTGGTCATGATCATGATCAAAGGTTATATATCGATAGGACAAAAAACCCAGTAATAGAAAACCAAAATGTGTGTGTTTGTGTGTGTGTAGTCTTTGATACAGGTGGTGTTTTATATCAGTGGAGAAAGGATTATTGCTGCAAAGATGCTGGCACTATGCATTAGCAATTTATGACAAAAATGTCGCTTAGCTAATTAGCTATATATAAAAATTAAATGTAAATAAAAATTATAACAAAATTGACTCCATAACATTTCTAAAATAACATATTAATATATAAATATTCAAAATTCTTCATAAGCAATACCGTCATGATCCCCATAATACACAATCATAATACTAAAATAAAATATTACTTGTAAAGGAAGCTATTTATAGCTATGACTTCTGTCAAATAAAACAAATCTGGATTTAAGGTGATATTTTATTTAGAAAGACTTAAAAATAAGAAAACCGTTCTTTTTCTACGATTTACAAACTTTCCAAAGGGCCAGTAACAGGACATGTCTCTCACAGCATGAAGAAACCAGGCTAAAGAGAATGGGATGTTGGCATGAACAGACAACTGCTTAGAGACTGCCTTTCTCTGAGATCAGTCAGTTCTTGGAGGGTCTGCGAAGATTGATTTTTTCTATGTCCCAGTGTTTTCTTAAGTTCCAAGCTGTGTCAAAGTCTGGGAGTCTCTGGGGAGGAAAGAAGACTGACTAAAGTTGGACCAAATCAAATTAGTGGGTATTTTGTTCAAATTAGTCACTCCACAAAAATGTTGAAAGTTCTGCAAAAACTGTAGGTAACAGTCAAGTAGGCAGACATTTGTATATACTGTTAAAGGAGACTTTATTAATTATTAGGAAAAGTACAAGTAGTCCAACAGAAATGTAATGTATTTTAAAATGATCTCATTCTAAAACTCTATAATTTCACCTATCTTAGAAATAAATCTTTAGCTTTGTTTTTTTTTTTTTTTTTTTGAGTTGGAGTCTCACTCTGTCGCCCAGGCTGGAGAGCAGTGGCACGCTCATGGCCACCCCACTGTCAACCTGCTGAGCTCAGAAGATCCTTCTGCCTTAGCTTTCCAAGTAGCTGGAACTACAGGCACACACTACCATGCCTGGCTATTTTTTTTTTTTTTTTTTTTTTTTGATATATTGTAGAGACAAGGACTCGCCAAGTTGCCCAGGCTGGTCTTGAAGCCCTGGGCTCAGGCAATCCTCTCACAAACTGCTGGGATTACAGACTTGAGCCACTACACCAGGCCAATCTTTAGCTCTTATTAACATTGTTTTATGTATATCATTTCCTTAAAAAATAACCTTTGACTAACACTTTAATATTCTGAATAGAAAGTTCACAACATTATCTTTTACAAATAATGCTATATAATCGAACTCAATTTTTTACTTTCTTTAAACACTATCACAAAAGAAATGGTCTACAGATTGCAACTGTAACTTACTCTGCACTTACTACTACTGTCTACTTCCAAGGAGATAATCGTTAATATTTTTTAGTTCACACACCTTTTTCCAGCATCTCATAATATCTATAGTTTTTTTTCCTGAAAAAATGTGCATAAAAAATACTTAATTTCAGTTTTTACATATATCTCCTAAACCTATCAATACATTCCCAGGCCAGATGTTAAACTGGTAAATACTAAAATCATGATAGTCTCATTTTTAACATGATTTCCAGTTGAACTGAATTTTCCCAGGTTCTGGTTCAAGAAAGAAAGAATTCAGAACTGCCATGTGAATAATTTCATTCTCACTGAATGGTACTTTTAAAAATATCTTTTTAACTCTTTTTTTCCTAGAAGAAATGCCTAACAGCATTCTTTCTAATTCACTTAAAAATTACATTTGCTTTGTATAAATCTTTGTTCATGTTTGTTTATAAAGATAAATTAGAGTATTTGGGATGTCTCTGATTACTTTTATGGCAATGAATTGTCTGATCCTGTTTGTATTTGTTTGACTTTTAAGAAATATAGAATATAACACTTCTTTCTAAGTCAAATAAAATTTATTTCTCTTCACTAATTTAAGGACTTTCTTCTTTAGAAATTGATAGAGTAATAATTACCAGCCTGCTGCTTCTCAGGCCAACAATAATTATTATCTATTTTAGAAAGAAATTAAAAACCCACAGACAACCAATAAGATTTTAATGAGGGGTCTTCAATCCTAGGTGTACATTAGAATCATCTGGAATACTTTAGAAAGAATATTGGTGACTGGTCCCCCACATGTGAGTATGATATAATTTTTCTGAGGTGGGTCAGAGTATGAATATTTCTTAAACTTCCTCACTAATATTAACGTGCAGTCAAGGTTTTTTAGTCAGTACTCTGAATACAGTAACCTGCTTTTATTTTTTTTCAGGCTGTTGCAAAGACATGTTGCCATATTTGCTCCTGATTCTAATTCTGGTACTTCTTGGGGGTTCTTTTTTTTTTTTAATGTAGCAAATATTTTTAAAAAACAAAAAATGATTGCACTGTAATTGATTTTAATTTTGGCAGAAGAAAATATATGAACTGAATTTATTTTTACAGTGGTAAGTCTTTACAGGCAAACTAATCTCACATATATCACCATTTATTCTGTGAGTCTGCCAAATGGTCTTGTCAACTTTTTCATATATATCTCTTTTCTAATTACTTAGCATGTGTCTCCATCTGTTAGACTAATTATTATTAACCACTTTAAGCTGTATAGTAGCAACCAAAAGAATACTCAGTGTATTTATTGAAATAAATAAAATAATAATAATAGCAGCGATAAAAGTAAGAAAAAATTTTGAAATAATTTTTTAAAAACCTTAAAAATCATTGAATAATCCTTCTCCAAAATGAGAAGGGATGGAAAACACTCTCTCAGGGTTCTTGGAAGCATTAGAAGAAACACATGTATTCAACTGTCTTAAAAATATCTAATATGTCTACCCTTGCAAGAACATATTGTTATTTCAGTTACTGATTGAAAACATCTTTACATTTAGAATAATTTTGTATCTTTAGTGTTGGAAGAAAGTTTTTTAATTGAATTTTTATTGATATAATTATATAATATATCAATCCATGCAAACACTATAACATATATGTAAATTCTGAGATACTAAGATTTTTAGACCTTAATTTCCCAATTAGTACCATATTCTTGACAGTACTATTATTCAAAAAAGAAAAGTTTTTATTCGTATTTATAAAGCCACAATGTCAATGTTCCAATTTGGTTATCTGAGTAGCTAAAAAAGAAAGGGAAAACTGTTACACATCACATTTTACACATTCAACTCCAAAAAAGTTAAATTTTTTAAAAAGTGGTTAATGAAAAATAATCTGTCAACCAAGAATGTTCTGTTTTGCAAAACTATTAATTAAAATTCAGGAGAAATTAGATTATCCCCAGATAACAAAGGTTGAGGTAATTTGTTAGACTTGGTCTACAAGAAATGCTAAAATAAATATTTTGCGTTGAAATCAAAGGACACTAAACAAAACTCAAAACTATATAAAGAGGTAAAGATCATAACTATACGTAAATGCATGGCAGACATACAAAAACCAAATATTGTTGCATTTTTTGGTTTGTAACTTCACTTTGTATTTTGTACAATACTTTAGAATGTGCAAAAATAATTAAAAAATCTATGCTTTTGAGCACACAAAGTATAAAGATGTAACTTTTGACAATATAAAAGTGTTGGTGGAGCTATATGAAAGCAGTGATTGTACATCATAAATCTAAATTGGCTTCACTGATTTTGTTAATTTGTTTTATCTTCACCATTAATTAATTCTGTTATTGTATTATTCTTTCTGAAAATCAAATTTGGCTTGTTAATTTTTCTCTATTTTTCATTTGTTTTCTTATTCACAGATTGTTTTTTTTTATTTTCTCTTATCTTCATTATTCGATTTATTCTACCTTTGCAGGTTTAATATACTCTTCTTTTTAACATTTGTTTATTAAATCTTTTGCCCAATGTATGTATTTGTGATTATAAATGCCACTATAAGCATATCTTAAGTAGAATTCCATAAATTTTGTTGGTATATACTCATTATATATCTTCAACTCAAAATATTTTCTAATTTATATTGTAATAGTGTGCATAAAATGAATTTATCTTTTAGTGCAGCCTTTAGGTTTTAAACTTTTGGGAATTTGAATGCTTTTAACTATACTTCATTGTGACCAGAGAATATACTTATAATTTTTTATATTTTGATTTTATAAGACTCACTAAATTCACAGTTTTGGAAGATGTCCCAAGCTAATCTGGGGGGGTGGGGAAGAGATTTTTTTTCAATATTAAGATCATTTTCATATTATTAGTAAGTTTATATCTGCTAATTTTACTGTATATCCTTACTAATTTATATTGTTCTGTTTGTTTTGTATTACTTAGAATGATGCCGTGATCACCTCCTCCTTCTTTCTCTTTCTTCTTATCCTCCTCCTCTTTCTCATTCTGTCCTTCTATCACGAATCCTCATTAATCTCAAAGTAATGCACAAAATTTTAATAGTAGAATACCTTTATGAATATATACAATGCCGTTTGCTAGTGTACTATGTTAAGACATTTCTATAGTGTTTTGTAGTGGGCAGGTTTATGCAAACCTACCCCCAAAGTCCGAAGAAGCTTCAGAAATGGAATTAAGAGACTGATAAATCCACTTTCATAGAAAGAAACATTTAATAGGGATTTACAGACAGAAGCTATGTCTGTGTCTCAGGTAGTGGTGAGACAAGAGAATAGATCCCCACACCATTATCTCTAAGATCCAAGGCTTGTATATCATAGAGAAGGGATGTTTAGAACAATGGAAAGGGAAAGGGAAGAACGCTATGTGAGTACGCCAAAAGGCAAGATTTATGAACAAATTTGTTTGACCTAAGAGCAGAATTTCAGTAAGTACATGCTCTTACATACGAAAGAATAAATAAAATAAAAATCTTAAAAGCATTTGTAGTACTGGGGCTAACTGAAAATTAACATGGCAAATTAGTCTCTGTGATAAAGTTGTTTTAGCTTCCACATACTGATATATTAGCTTTTTACATATATAAGTATAAAATAAACCTTCTAGTTTAGGGTAGTTTCAATTTTACTGAAAATTTGCAAAGATATTATGTGGTTTTCCTAAATCTTGTATAAGTACCCCTATTAACATCTTCCATTAACATGATAGTTGCATCATAATTAATGAAACAATATAATTAATGAATGTCTATCTTATTCAGATTTCCTTACTTTTATCTAATGCACTCCTTACATTCTATAATTTCAATCAAAAATACCAAGCTACATGTAGTCATTATGCCACCTTAGACTTTTGTTGGTTATGACAATTTCTCAGGTTATTCTGTTTTTAATGACCCCTTTAGTTTTGAGAAGTACTCTTAAGTCATTTTTGAGTGTCCCTAAACTCCAATTTGGCTGATATTCTTCTTATAATTACACTTACATATTTATTAGTAAGAAGACTACTGTAGTAAAGTACCAATCTCATCATATCATACCAAAAATACATCCTCAATAGAATGTTTAAAATCTATTCGATGTATTTTGATTGTTTTGCAAAGTATATATTTTTATTTTTTTGCTTTCTATTTTCTTTATTTTTATATTTAATATCTTTTGAGAACACCATCATTTTATTAAAATGTATTATAATATTATTGCTGTTTATGGAGATTTTCTTCATTTAAATTTTATTAAATTAATAATGCAATGGTTTCCATCTATCATAAAACTATTTTTTAACATAAATTTCTTCCTTTTTCTTTCTTTTCAGTTTATCTTTAGGATTGATAATCTATGAAGACTTTCATTTGACAGAAATAAAATTTTTGCAATATTAATCCAAAATCCCATATAAATAACCTATAATACAAAGAGCAGAATAAGCACAGAATAAAAATAAAGTAGAAAATAATAAGAATTATAGCCGAAATATATATAATTAAAAGAAGAATAATGTTTTAAAAAGTCAATAAAACAAAAATTTGTTTGTTTAAAATGGACAAGGATACTGATACATTTCTAGTAATATGAAGAAAAGAAGCAATTAGACACAAATGACCAATATCAGTATAGAGACAGAAAAATTACTATAGACCCCACAAATATCAAGAGGATAATAAGTGAACACTTTTACCAATTCTACACAATAAATTTTATAATTTAGATGAAATGAATCAATGCATCAGACACAAAAAATTATCATCATATATTTAATACCAAGAGACCATTTGATTAGTTTTATAACTATAAGAAATTTTAATTTATAACTTAAAATATCACCAAAATAAACTCAAGACTTACATGATTTTAATAAAGAATTTTACCAGACATTAAAAGAACTAACATCAATTATAATATCTCCATTAATAAAAAAAGACAAGAGGTTTTTAATTCATTTTATGAAGCTTTTAATTCTCTGATACTAAATCAAACACAATACAAAACAGAAAATACAGAAAAATGCCCATCATAAATATAAACACAAAAATTCTCAATAAACATAATCAGCTGAAATTCAGCAAAATATAAAATAGACTAGAACTACAAAATAACTGTTAAAACTAATAAATTTAATAAATTTGTAAGATACTAAAAAAGCATACAAAGGTTAACTGAGTTTCTATACACTAATGATGACCTACTCAAGAAGGAAATTATCAAAATAATTTTCCATATTACCTCACAAATAATAAAATGCTTATAAATAAATTTAAACAAGAAGAAGAGAGGTTTGTACACTGAAAGTTAGAAAATATTGACAACAAACTTTTGAAAGACAAAATAAATTGTAAGACAACCATGGTAGCAGATTAGAAAATTAATATTGTGAAAATGTTCATACTTTTCAAAGTATTCAATGCATTTCTTATCAAAATTCCAATGGCATATTTTACAGAAGTAAAATAAATTTTAAAACCTTATTGGAATCACAGATGATCTCAAATAGACAAAGCAGTTTGGGGCAAGAAAAACAAAGTCAGAGGCATCATTTACCCTAATTTCAAAACATAATATATAGCAATAGTAATCACAATAGTACCATAGTAAAATACAAATAAACATATCATCCAGTGAAATGGAATAGAAAACTCATAATTAAACCCATGCATATAAAGTGTATTGAACTTTGACAAGGTTGTCAAGAATATAAAATGGAAAAGTGATAATCTCTTCAGTAAATGGTGCTGAGAACATTGAATAACCACATGCAAAAAAATGTAATATGACCCTTATCTCACCATACACAAAAATAAACTCTGAGTATTATAGACTCTGAATCCATCCAAGTTGCTGCAAAGCCAATAATTTTGTCCCTTCTTTATGGTTGTTTAATATTCCATCATGTATATGCACCACATTTTTTTTTCTTATCCAGTTCACTTTCAATGGGCAGCACAGTTGCTTACAGGTTTTTACTATTGTGAATAATGTTGCAATAAACATGCATGTGTAAGCATATTTTTTCATAGAATGATTTTAGTTCCTCCAACTTTATTCCGAGAAGGGGGATTGCTGGGTCGTGTGGAAGGTCGGTTTTTAGATGTTCTAGGAATTGCCACACTGATTTCCACAGTTGCTATACTAGTTTACAATCCTATCAACAGTGTAGAAGTGTTCCCTTTTCCCCACATCTTCTGCAGCATCTGTTGAGGTTTTTTTTTTTGTTGTTGTTGTTGTTGTTTTGAGTTATTAATGATGACCATCCTGACTAGAGTTAGGTGCTATCTTGGTGTAGTTTCATTTGCATTTCTTTGATGACTAGTGGCTGAACATATTTTCCTGTATCTGTTGGCTGCTTGTATGCTATCTTTTGAGACATGTCTATTCATATCTTTTGCTCACTTTTTAACAGGGTTGTTTGTTTTTTCCATTCAGCATTTTGGAGTTCCTTGTGGATCCTGGATGTTAAGCCTCTTTCAGATATATTGTTGGTAATATCCCATTCTGTGGGCTGTCTTCCTGCTCTCTTGATGGTTACTTTATCTTGCAGAAGCTTTTCAGTTTGATGAAGTCCTACTTGTCAATCTTATCTCTTATGGAATGGGCACTTCAGGTTTTGATCAGGAAGTGGTTACTTATTCCAATTTCTATAGAGGTGTCTCCTTCGTTTTTTAATGTCTTATAGTTTGAGGTTTTATGTTTAGGTCTTTGAACCATTTAGAGTTGATTTCTGTGTATGGTGACAGGTAGGAGTCCTGTTTTAATTTTATGCATGTGGTCAGCCTGTTTTCCCAGCACCACTTACTAAACAGGTTCCCCTTTCCCCAGTGGTTGTTGGTGGAGGCTTTGTTGAGGATGAGTTGGTTGAGAATTTGAAGTTTTGCTTCCGAAATCTTTACCTGTTCTATTAGCCTATATGTCTCTTCTTGTACCAATACCAGATTATTTTGTGTTAATGAAACCTTATAATAAAGTTTAAAGTCTGGAAGTGTGACACCTGATGCGAATTTTTCAGGTCAGCCTGGGCTTCAAGAGTGTCAGCTCAATGGGTCAGCCAGCCAAGCCCCAGAAAGGGTTATGGAGGGGCTGGTAAGCCTAGCCCCAAAAGTGTCAGCTCTACTGGGCTGGTAAGCCAAGCCCTGAGTGTTGTGACTCGGTGGGCTGGCAAGCCTAGCTCCTGTAGTGTCTCAGCTTTGGAGTCTCACCTTCTTCCAACGGCTCTCCTGGTTCATCTGGCTCTGTCAGCTGGCAAGCCAGCCTCTGGGGTGCATGGCTTTTTGACTCTGATGATCTTCTGCAGCTCTTCAGGTTGCAGCTCTTCAGGTTGAGTTTCTTGTCTCATGCCCAGGAAGAATGAGGAACATGGACAGTCAGAAAATAAGAAAGCAGGATTTATTGAGGACAGAAAAGCTCCTATCATGGGAGGAGACCTGAAGGGGTTGCCCATCTGGGGCCAAAAACCTGGTGCTTATATAGCCCTAAGTCCAAGCTGATTGGCTCACACTAGCTGTGAGCTGTTGCAGTTCTGATTGGTTGCTTTTCAATCCCAGCAGTGAGGACTTTAGCTCTAGCTTGAGAGGCTCACAGGGAGCTTATTTACCAATGCAGAGCCTGAGAGGCCTGCAGGGGGTTCACTACATTGTTACCAGAAGACCTGCCTCTCTGTCTACCTATGCTTTCTCTAGCTATCTCCTGTCCCGTTCCCTCCTCTGGAGAAGTAGTCCTAACTGCCATTAGGGAGTGAGAATGATGACCAATCTGGCTACTTCCTGCTGATCATGGGCGTCATATGGGAATGGCAGCTGGGGATACTCCTGAGTAATCTGAAGGTCCTCGGTAGAAAGAAGCTTCCATACAATGTTCCATCCGCATCACCATTTGGAGTTTGATGGCCTCTAGGCTAGAAGAAACAAATGTCACAAGAAAGTTAACTATATACATAAGCAAAACAAAAGGAGCTATTAAGGGGGAAAAAAATCCTTGTCCATATATTGGAAATGCCTAGAGGGTAAAAAAATATTGTAACCAACTGGGTCCTGAAACTGCCTGTTCTAGTAAAGTGTCAATGATTTTACTGTTTTATAACCTGTAGTCTCTTCTATTTGCGAGGATGTTTTAATATGGAAACAGCAAGTTTCATTTAATAATGTGTTTGTTCCTCCACATTCCATTGTGAGCATATCCAACATTTCAATAATTATCCTGTTGAGCCACATAATGGACAGGTGTTTAGAAGAAGCTTGGACTAATGATATTAGAAACAGGACACAAGGTAGAGTAAGCTTTTGGCTTGTTCCTGTGAGGGAAACTTCTAGGGAAGAAAACAATCCCAAGGACACTCAGGATTAAGGGGTCCTTGACAGAAATGTTTAACAGTACAAATAAAGATGAAAACAAAGGCAGCAAGTATAGGTATAACTATAAGAAGGTTATTTCTAGGCAATTAATTAGTGGCACTTATCCTTTATGAACTTTAGTTTGATTCTGTATGCTCTTCTGGGTCAGCTGAGGCAACTTCTCCTGGACTCCACACTTTCACTCTAGTATGATGGTTCCATGAGTCAATACCTGTAACATTTATTGATGATGGGGTGGAAAGAAGAACAGTGTAGGGTCATTTCCAATCTGGGTTCAAAGAGATGGATAGAGAAGGAATGGCCTTCACTAGTACCAAGTCTCCTGGACTGAACAGGGGTGGCTCTAGGTCCCAGGGTTGGGCCTCTGTTAGTTGGCTTAATTCTTATTGAAAGTAGGCCAAAAAAGTAACATATTTAGTTAAGTCTAAGGTCTCTTGGTCCAGCAGATCAGTGATTAGGAAAGGTCATCCATATATCTTTCAAAGGGGCTTAGCTCTAGTTTTGAAGGAGTATTTCTAAGATGTAGTAGGGCAATGGGAAGGAAAGTGAACCCAGGAAGATGAGGCTCCTGTGACAGCTCTTTGAGGTACCTTTTGATGATATTATTCATTTTCTTTACTTTCCCTGAGGATTATGGTTTCCAAGCACAGTGCAGATTGTATTGTATGCCCAATGCCTTTGAAACTCCCTGGGTGATAGCTGCATTGAAGGAGGGACTATTGTCACTCTGGAGGTACTTAGGTAATCCTAAGAGAGGGATTATTTCATTGAGTAATGCTTTTATCACCTCAGAAGCCTTCTCTATTTGACATGGAAATGCTTCTACCCAGTTAGTGAAAGTATCTACTCATAAAAGGAGATGCTGGATGCCTCTATTTTTAGCACATGCGTAAAGTCTATTTCCAGTCCTCCCCTGGGTAACTTCCCTCTCTTTGCATTTTAGGTGGAAGAATTTGTCAATTGAGGGGGTTGTTTGCAAGGCAAATTGCATAAGCATTAACAAACTGACTATTTCTTGTAGATTTTTTCCTGAGAACAACCTTTAGTCAATTGGAAAGTTTTATCTCTTCCAAGGTGAAAGGTCTGATGGAGGGTTTTAAGAACCTTCCATTGGCAGGAGGTTGACAGATGACGTTTGCCATCCTGATTGCAACCATCCTGAAGGCTGAAAAATGTATTCCCAAGATGTAGCCCATTCTATCTCTGTAGAAGAATATTGGGGTTCTATATCTTTTAAGGGGCTCTCCAAAATCAGAGGGGCCTCAAAGGGATCAGAAATCTGGGTTTTCCTTGCTGTTAACTTGACTGTTTAAACCACTAGTTTATTTCCTTCAACTATTTCATCTGTTCCCTTTTGATGGCCTTTACAATGTATTTTGCCATTTCCCAAGGGAAGGAGGAAGACTGAAGACAATAGTTTGTTAATCGCCCATTGTTAGCTTAATAGCTTCTGTCACCAGCAACTACTGCTGCCATTGCTCTTAGGCAGGTTGGCCATCCCTTAGCCACCAGATTAAGTCCCTTGCTTAAGTAGCCTATAGGTTGTTGGGCTGGACCCTGGATCAGAACTTCCAGTGTAAAAGGTAATGAATTGTGTGTAATGTAATGAAACTATAGCCTCATATATTGTGTGTGCTGAAACTGTGTGCTGTGACCTCTCCCCTAACAATTCTTAGTAATTCTTGGAAACCCTAGAAAGGACACCCTGCTTGGAAACCCCAAGTGACTATATTAGATAAACTAACCAGCTTTTTTCTGCCTCTGTGAACCCTGCTGGCATGGTGTGATATGATATGCTAAGCCCCTCTCAAATTCTGGTGGACTTTTCTCTGTTTGAATTATGGTGGGCTTAGTCCCTCTTAATTTCTGGAGGGCTTTGCTCTGTTTAAACTTAAACTGTAATGGCCTTGTAATTTGGGTGGGCTTTGGCCTATTTAAGGATGGCCCCTGCCGCAGTTCGGGGGCCCTCGCCTTGAGACTTGCAAGTCTGGTGAGCGGTCCTGGCCGGCTGAACCCTGGCTAATAAACCTCTCTCTTGTTAAATTGTGTGTCGGTGCCATGAATTAAGTGCTAGGACCCTACAACACCAGGGCCATTCCTTTTCTCTCAGATACATAAAGGTTAAATGTCTTTCCTATGGAAAGACTAACAGCCAGTGCTGCAATTAAGGTTTGTTTTAATTGGTCAAAGGCTTTTTCAGCCTTTAATGTCCAAATTAGAAAATGAGTTTTAACTGATTAAATCTCCTTAGTTCCATATACCATTCTACGATATACCATTTTTCAATATGCATGAACCCCTCTTTTTCCCCTATACCTTCCTTCCTTTAAATGACCATCCATTTTACTGTAGAACAAAAATTTACCACACAAGATTCCTTCCTATACAAAACCATTCTGTTCTTTGTATCCTTCCCGACCAAAAGCACACTACTATACCAACTTGAACTTTCTTTACATCTTTTCTGTGTTTTTCTGTCTTCTTCCATCATCTTTATATATAACTTTCTAAGATTTACTTTTTGAATTAACCCCTAGCAACTTGAATTAAATGGAGCTATATTCCAACATGGATGGCCATGACCAAATGACTGACATCTGTGTTAATTCAGTTATTAATTTGGGTTCCATTGCCCTAATATTCACCTGGAGATAGTTGGAATGATGGAGAGCTATGCCAGGCACTGTAGCAGGTTTCCAGGTCTCCTCAGTGACCATCATTCCTGAGCTAGGTATTCTCTCCTCTCTTCAGAAGAGAGTGTACCTGTTTTCTAATGGCTTTTTCTTGCCTGCACAGTGGACAAGATCCTGGAGGTTTGGGCGTCTTTGGGGCAACCAGGCTTCTAGTGCCTCCACAGATTGTACCTACGGCCATAGACACCATCCCTTTATAGTAGGTTTATTGTTACCAGGTCTCTGATGGGCTGTTGGAGTTTTGTCACTAAAGGCAACTGCCAATTGAGATGTCTGTTTTGTCCCTCTGGTTATGCAGCCTTCCATGTTGGCACCCTATTACTTCTTTAATGTTTTTGCTTGTTGCTTCCACAACAGCAGGTAAACCTTGGGAATTCTGGGTTGTATACACCTATAAGGCAGCTACTAGAGCTCTTGCCTTTGTCTTGTGTCTCCTTTCTTTTTCCTATGTCTACTCCTGATCCTGTTATAAAAGACTTAGATGGCCACTTTCAGGAGATTCTCTAAATTACTATGTGGACCTTTGGCTTGTTTCTGAGCTTCCTTCTGATATCTGGAGCTGTCTGAGTAATGAACCTGTCTTTTAAAATTAGTTGCCATTCAACTGATTCAGGGTCTAGGGATGAGTGTTTAATCAAAGCCTCTCTCAGCCTTTCCAGAAAAGCTGAGGAATTCTCATTGACTCCTTGGTCTATCGTGGCTAATTTGGAGCAATTCAGAGGTTTAGTTCTCAAGTTTTCCATTATGCTCAACAGGAAATGGTTCCTCCTTCATTCTCCCAAATCACTATTGGGGTCCCACTGAGGGTCTTCCAATGGCACTGCAGACATGCCTATTGGATAGGATTGCTCTTCTTCTCTGACACTATACAAAATGCAAAGCTCATCTCCAAACTTTTCTGCTGCTTGTAGAGCTGCTTGTTTCTCAATGGTCATTAGGTTCTGGCCTAAGAGCAACATAACATCCTTCCAGGAGAGCTTGAATACTTGTTAAATTCTGGAGAGTGTCTACATAGTTTTCAGGGTCATTTGAAACACTTAAGATCTTCTTTGATCTGTTTCAAGTCTCATAGGGAAAAAGGGTACCTGCACCTTACTAGGGCCGTATTCACCAAGCATCTCTTGCAAGGATATAAGTAATGTCAAAGTTCTTGAATGAGGGGTTTTAGAGTGGGAAAGGTTTGAGGTACAAGAACCTGAATAAGGAGGGCAAGATGGACCAGGTGGAGTGAGCTCATGAGATGATGCCTTCCCCAGTGGCACCTTTGGGGTTGGCATCCCTGATCCCTTGGAACCACCCCTTGAGATGACCACTAGGAGGGCTGAATCAATCCTGCAGTGTTGACAAAGGTCCAGATTTTCTCATAATGTGAAGTCTGTATATATGGGACCTCAGACCATTTGTCCTTGCATCTACAGAAACTGTCTAGCCACACACTTAAATTATGATTGATTCTTCCTCTGGAGGCTGGGTTTCTCCATCCTGCAACTTATTCAATCACACTTGGGTGCAAAAGAATTTAAGACGCTTTTTAAAGTCTGAGAATCAAAGGAGTCCCATGTCCAAGGATGCACTCTTGAGTGCACACTGCAGATAGCTAGATGGCCCCTTACCTATCTAAATAAGAGAGGTGAAGGAAAGGCGTCCCTAAGCTTTTCCTTCTCCAACCAATGCTCATGATGAACAAGGATCGAAGAAAGGAGAGCATCCTCTCACCTTCCAGCCCTCTGCTCTTGGCATCCCCTTAGATGTGAGTGTGACCTCCATCCAAGTATAGCAGTAGCAACCTGGTCGGTAGGAATAGTCACACTCACCTATGCATTAATACCCGACTTATACACTGTCAACTGTGTCTCTGGATTCCTCAAACCTATCGTTCTTCCTTACCAGACTAGATCTTCAAAAAGACCTTGGAACAATTGGGTTTAGGAGTAGGATTCTGACAAAGGGTGGGTGGGAGGGGTTTACCTAGGACTTTTCATAAACCTCTGGCCAGAAGGCCCATGGTTTGAGCCAGGTTACAACTTTCAGATTACTTTCCTAACAAGGTCCAGACATGGAGACAAAAGTGCCAGTATGCAATCTTTTGAGATTGTCCCTGACATCTTCTGAAAAGCCTAAGCCCATCATCAACCAAGCATTTCAACATAAAGTCTGCATATTCATTTGACATTTGTTTACCCATAGAGTTTCCAAATGTAGGAACCCAACTTCACAAGACTTAAATTCCTTATAAAAGAAATTTCTCATTCTTGCCAATTACAATGCTTCCCAACTTGAAAAAAGTGAAACCAAAGCTTCCTACCTTTTGCCTCATGAACACACCTTGTCCTGAGCTTTTATCCAATAAGGGTCCAGCCAGTTGCCAACACTGCCTAGTAACTCCAGCTCCCTAAGCCTTCCATCGTGCACACTTGGGCACCAAAAGTGATGCAGATTTCTCAGCTCAGCCTGGACTTCCAGAGTGTCAGCTCAATGGGTCGGCCAGAAAAGCCCCAGAGAGGGTCGTGGAGGGGCTGGTAAGCCTAGCCCCAGAAGTGTCAGCTCTAGTGGATTGGTAAGTCAAGCCCTGAGTGTTGTGACTCAGTGGGCTGGCAAGCCTTGCCCCTGGAGTGTCTCAGCTTTGGAGTCTTTCCTTCCTCTGGCAACTCTCCTGGTTCAACTGGCTCTGTTGACAGGCAAGCCTGCCTCTGGGGTGCACGGCTTTTCGACTCTGATGATCTTCTGCAGCTCTTCAGGTTGCAGATCTTTAGGGTCGAGATTCTTGTCTCATGCCCAGGAAGAATGAGAAACATGGCCAGCCAGAACGTGAGAAAGCAGGATTTATTGAGGACAGAAAAGTTACTATGGTGGGAGGGGACCTGAAGGTGTTGCCTGTCTGGGGCCGAAAACCTGGTGCTTATATAGCCCTAAGTTCAAGCTGACTGGCTTACACTAGCTGTGAGCTGTTGAAGTTCTGATCGGTTGCTTTTCAATCCCAGCAGTGAGGACTTTAGCTCTAGCTAGAGAGGCTCACAGGGAGCTTATTTACCAATGCTGAGCTTGAAAGGCCTGCAGGGAGTTCACTACATTGTTACCAGAGGACCTGCCTATCTGTCTGCCTAGCCTTTTTCTAGCTATCTCCTGTCTCACTCTCACTTTGTTTCCTTTACTGAAGATTGTTTTGGCTAACTGTGGTCATTTTTATTTCCATATGAATTCCTGTATTGTTGTTTCCAGGTCTGAGTGGAATAATGTTGGTAATTTAATGGGTACTACATTGAATCTGTAGATTGCCTTTGATAGGATGAGCATCTTAACAAAGTTGCTTCTTCCAATCCATGAGCATGAAATATTTTTTTATTTTCTTGTGTCATCATTGATTTCTTTGAGCAGGGTTTATAGTTTTCATTGTAAAAGTCTTTCACTTCTCCGGTTGGGAAGATGCTGAGGTATTTTACTTTGTTATTATTTTTTGTGGCTATTGTCAATGGGATTGTGCTTCTTATTTGGTTCTCTGCCTGTTTGTTATTGGTCTGTAAGAATGTGACCATCTTTTTCACCTTTATTTTGTACCCTGAGACTTTGCCATAGTCCTTTATCAGTGCAAGAAGGTTTTTGAAGGAGTCTCTTGATTATTCAAGGTATAGGATCATATCATCAGGAAAGAAGGATAAGTTAACTTCTTCTTTTCCTATTTTGACACTCCTAATTTCCTTATCTTTTCTGATTGCACTAGCTAGGACATACAAAATTATATTGAACAGGAGGAGAGAGAGTGGGCAGCCTTGTCTCTTGTTCTGCTTTCCAGGGGAGATGCTTCCAAATTCTGTCCATTTGGCAACATGTTGACTGTGTTTATTGTAGATGGCTCTTAATATTTTGAGGTATGTTTCTTCTATGTCTAGGTGTTCAAGAGTTTTTAATTAAGAAGGGATGTTAGATTTTATAAAAACCTTTTTCTCTATCTAATGATATAATCATGTGGTTCTTGTTTTCACATGTGTTTATGTATTGAATTACATTTATGGTCTTGCAGACGCTAAACCAGTCCTGCATCTTGGGAATGAAGCCTACTTGGTCATGGTGGATGATTTTTGAGATGTGTTGTTGGATCTCATTTGCAAGAGTTTTGTTGAGAATTTTTGCATCTATGTTCATCAGTGATATTGGCCTGTTTTTCTCATTCTTTTTTGTTGGATTTATGTGGTTTAAATGTCAGTGTGATGGTAGCTTTGTAAAATGATTTGGGGAGAGTTTTTTCTTTCTCAATTGCCTGGAATACTTTCAGTAGGATTGGTATCAGCTCCTCCTTTTATGTTTTGTGGAATTCCACTGGAAAGCCATCTGGTCCAGGGTTTTTGTTTGTTTGTTTGCTTGTAGGTAGTTTTCTTATGACTACTCCCTCTGTTCAGGGATAAGAGTTTTTGGACACTAGTCTGCTCTCGGTCACCAACCTAAATAAAGGATTCACAATTCAACCTTTTCTCCATGTTGGTGTCTCCTTTCTTGCTATCCGGCTCTAACATTTGGAGGCCCCAAAGAGAATTATACCGCCATCTAGCCCAAGCAGCTGCCTCACTCTGACTCTCCCTGGCTGAGAGGAGAGGTATAGGAGATGTACCTCCTGAGATTCTCAGGGCCAGTAGCCTCTCATCTGGCTCTGAGGGAGTTGGAACAACTGCTGGCAGCTACTACTTCAAAATAACTTAAGTCCATTTTTAATCTCCTAAGATGTAATATTTAGTTTTGGTTTCCTATTTGCTTGCCTGTGACCGTAGTTTCTGTTTTCATTTCTGATTAAGGAAAAAATGACCTGACAAGGTTGTCCTTCACACACTATTCAGAGTCAAGACTTTGGCTAAATAGAGTCCCCTTGTTCTCTGCCCTGAGGTATTCCAGGGATGCATAACTTTTGATTTTGGTTTGGATATGGTATTTGTCTGTCTGTTTTCTTTGTACCACTTGTTTGTTGTATGTCATGGGATCTCAGAAATTCGAAATCAGTCCATCCTCTGGACTGTATGCTAAAGGATTTCTCTGCTGCATTTGCTGAGGACTACAGTGTTCATCTCTCAAAAAGCAGACTCCAAACTCTCTGCAACATAGACTGGCCTGCATTTGATGTTGGATGTCTCTCTACAGAGTCTTTCGATGTTAAGGTTACTGAATCTGTTGGGAAGGTCATGATGGGAAATCCTGGCTATCTGGATCACTTCCCCTATATTGATAAGCGGCTAAGTTTGGTCCAGTACCCACCACCCTGGTTAAAAGCATGTTCTCTTGAAACCACCAGTCGAGTCCTGGTCACTTCATCTCTTAATTGGTCAGGACGTACTAATCCTCATGTTTTGGACCCTCCTCTGCCTAAGCCACCTCTCCATGAAGCAAAGACTTTGTTGTATACATTACCTTCAGCCTCTGCTTCTTATGGGTTTTATACTGTTTTACCTCCCTCTACTGAGGATTCTTTTGAGAATCTGGTTAACTCTAACCCTCCACCATATGCTCCCCAAGCTTCGTCACCCACTGTTACCTCCACCACCTGTTTGCCCACAGCAGTCCCCAGCCCCAGCTGCAGCTGAGACTGCTTCCAGTTCCAACCCCTTTTTGTCCTCTCCACCACTGATTGCCTGACTCTGGTCCTGGACGGATCTGGCCCCACTCCTTTCCCTCCAGGAAGTTCCTCCTACGCTGGGGACAGATCAAACCGGGTGATTGTTTATGGTATACACTCCCTTTTCCCCTTCTGATTTGTATAACAGGAAGTATCAGAATCCCACATTCTCAACTAAGCTGCAGGCTCCGATTTCTTTAATGAAATCAGTTATGCATACCCATCACCCCACTTGGGACGATTGTCAGCAGCTTCTTGTCATTTTGTTTACTGCTGAAGAGCAGGAACATATTAATATTCAGGTCATAAAGTCTATTCTGGACTCTATTGGGGGCACATAAAAAGAAAATCAAGATATACTAAATAGGGATATTCCCCCTTCTCATCAAGACTGAGATCCTAACACCTCAGTGGGGTCCAGGGCATTGGATAGCTATCACCGGCCCTATTAGCAAGTTTAAAAGGGGCAGCCTGAAAACCTATCAATCTTTCTAAAACCACTGAGATTCTCCAGGGACCTGAGGAGTCTCCAGGGGCATTCCTAGAGCACCTCCAAGAGGTGTTTCAGACTTAAACCCTTTTTGATCCCTTAGATCCCGTGAATGGTCAAACTATTAATTTGACATTTGTGGCTCAGGTAGCTCTGGACATTGGAAAAACATTGCAGAAACTGGAAGGTTTGGTAGGAATGAATATTTCTCAGCTGCTCAAGGTATTCCAAAAATTTTATAATAACTGAGATGCTGAGAAACAAAAGCAGGCAGTGTTAGGCAGCTGACAGAGCTGCAAGAAGACAAGCCAAAATCCTGGTAGCAACCCTTCGAGTCTCATGAGCTGATTCCAAGCCTTCTCATCAAAAGTTCAATAACCAGAAGGGCCAAAAGGGTCAGAAACCCGGATGCATTTGGTTGGCAAAGAACCAGTGTGCTTATTGCAAGGAACTAGGGCATTGGGTCAAAGATTGCCCCCATCACCCAAAAGAGAACCCTAAGCCAGTTCTGGTCCTGCCCTCTACTGGAGAGGCTGGAAATGATTCAGACTGACAGGGCCATGACTCTTTTTCCTTAGGTCTCCTAGTGCCCATGGTAACAGCAGCTATCAGGTGCCACCCAGTTCAACTCTTAGTGAACACTGGGGCAGAACATTTGGTCCTGAAGACACCATTGGGACTTATGCCTAAAAAGCAAATTTTGGTCCAAAGGGCAATGGGGGCAGCTATTAATTGCAAGTTCACTTCCAACCCGACTGTCAATTTGGGACAAAAGCAAGTCACTCATTTGTTTCTAATAGCTCCAGATTATCTGTTCCCTTTTATGGGTTGAGACTTATTTTGAAAGTTAAGAGCCACCATTGTGTTTTCACCTGAAAAAAATGAAATGTTTATTTCTACTGCCTATCAGATGCTCTTAACTGTTCTCTTCTCTGAAAAATATCTTTTAATTTCTTCTAAGTCCTCTACTGAAAATGCCTCATCAAGTTTACTTCTACAGTTACAATAGGAGTTTCCTTCAGTGTGGGCAGAGACCAACCCACCAAGATTGATGAAACATCACCCTTCAGTGGTGGTAAGTTTAATGACATTGGCTACTCCTGTTCACGTACATCAGTACCCTATGAATTTACAGGCCTGGAAAGGAACTACTCCTCATATCAAAAGACTCTTAGTGGCTAATATCTTAAACCCATGTAAGTTGGCATGGAACACTCCCTTTTTGTCAGTTCAGAAATGGGAACTTCTGATTACTGACCAGTTCAAGACTTGAGTGAAGTTAACAAGTGGGTTGAAACTATCCATCCTACTATTTCTAACCTGTATTCTTTGTTCAGTCTGCTTCCTCCTCAACATCAAGTACATACTGTACTGGATTTAAAGAATGCTTTCCTCTCTATTCCTTTGTCCCCTGCCAGCCAACCTATCTTTGCTTTTGAATGGACAGATCCTGACACAGGGAGCACAAGTCACTTAACCTGGACCCAGTTACCACAAGGTTTCAAGAACACCCCAACTCTTTTTGGGGAAGTCTTGCAACAGGATTTGTCAGGGTTCCGTGCCCTACACCTTGAATATACTTTACTCCAGTATGTTGATGATCTCTTACTTGCAGCTGTGGACTTGGACACTTTTACAAGGTACAAAGGTTCTGCTACAGCTTCTTCAAGACTTGGGCTACCATGTATCAGCTAAGGAAGCACAGCTCTGCTCAAGTGAAGCCTCTTACCTGGGATACTGACTAAAAGAAGGTAAATGAGCCCTAACCTAAGCCTGGAAAGAAGACATTTTTCAAATTCCCATGGCTACCACCAAGAAACAGGTATGGGAATTCCTGGGGGTGGCAGGATATTTTCAACAATGGATACCAGGATTTGCTGGAATTACCAAGCTTCTATACACAGCCACTGCAGGGGACCAACCCCTAGAATAGACTGCTGCTGAGGAACAGGAGTTCCATAAGTTAAAAACAGCTCTGACTCAAACCCTGGCTCTAACCTTTCCAGATGTTACTAAACCCTTCCACTTGTTCATTCACGAACAATGAGGAATTGCAAAAGGGGTCCTCACTCAGACCCTAGGGATATGGAAGAGACTGGTGGCATATTTTTCAAAGTTACTGGACCCAGTGGCCTCTGGCTGGCCCTCTTGTCTCCAGGCCATTGCAGCCATAGCCATACTAGTTAAATAAGCAGATAAATTGACTTTCAGCCAGACTCTGACTTTGACAGTTCCCCATGCCATTGAAACTCTGCTCCAGGGAGCCAATGGCCTCTGAATGCTCATATCACCCAGTATCAAAGCCTCTTGCTTGACCAACCTAGGCTAACTTTCTCTCCTATGCAGTGCCTCAATCCAGCCACCCTACTGCCTGATGACAATACAAAAATGCCAGTTCATGACTGTGAAGACATGATGGACATCTCTCAGGCTAGCTGGTCCAATATTTGGTACATCCCTTGAGCCAGAATGTTGCTGACCAGTTCATGGATGGTAGCAGCCTGGTAATAGAGGGAGTCTGCAAGACTGGCACAGCCATAACCATGGCTCATGATGTAATCTGGTCACAGGTGTTGCCTTAAGGTACCCCAGCTCAAAAGGCTGAGTTAATTGCTTTAACTCAGGCCCTACACTGGGGAACAGGAAAGTGGGCAAAATCTTCACCAACAGTCAGTATGCTTTTGCTGCACTTTATGTGCATGCCATGATCTACAAGGAATGAGGTCTTCTTACCACTGCAGGTAAGACCATAAGAACAAGGAGGAAATCTTAGCCCTCTTAGAAGCTATATGGCTATCCAAAGAAGTAGCCATCATTCATTGCAGGGGACATCAAAACTCAGATACTCCAGAAGCAACTGGAAACTGTGTGGTGGACCAGGTGGCTCAAAAGGCAGCAGAACTCCCAACTGAACCCCTGACTATCCTGCTAACTAAAACTTTTCCAGCTCCTTCTCTTCCAAACTAGCCTACCAGGAAGAAGAGGAACAGGAGGACCTACTGGGAGCTTACATAGACTCCACTGGATGGTGAATCAAGGACTCTAAAATTATCCTACCCGAAACCTTGGGACATGCCTTGGTAAAGCAAATACATTCTACTACCCATTTGGGAGGTACTAAAATGACTGAGCTATTGAATCATTTTTATCATATTGATGATTTAAAAAGCATAGCTGCAACAGCAGCTGCTATGTGCCCAGCCTGTGCCCAGGTTAATGCAAAACAAGGGCTCAGATCTCTGAATGGCATTAGGGCTCAAGGAGCAACTCCTGGAGAAAAATGGGAAATTGACTTCACTGAAATAAAGCCCCCTCACATGGGGTACAACTATCTGCTAGCATTTGTAGATATTTTTTCTGAATGGGTAGAGGCTTTTGCCACCAAAAATGAAACTGCCCTAATGGTTACCAGGTTTTTACTAAATGAAATTATTCCTAGGTGTGGGTTCCCCTCTCTATTGGCGCTGACAATGGCCCTGCCTTCACCTCGTCCATAGTACAACTGGTTAGTAAGGCACTAAACTTAAACTGGAATTTGCTTTGTACTTACCGATCACAAAGCTCTGTGCAGATAGAATGAGCCAAACTCTGAATCTACTTTAACCAAATTAATAATGGAAACCAGTAAAAAATGAGTAAATCTTTTACCTATAGCTCTTCTCCGTACTCAATTCACCCCACATAAGGCTGGGTTTATACCATATGAAATCATGTTTGGGAGACCCCCTCCTTTGTTACCCCAATGTGGGATCCCATTCTGGAGGAAATAACTAACCAATCCCTGTTAAAGTATCTACAGTCTCTATAACAGGTCCAGGCAACTGTACACTCCAGAGTTCATACTGTTCTGCCCACTCTGTCCTCCATGTCTTGTCATCCATTTCAGTCAAAAAGTTCCAGAAAGAAGGACTAACTCCTGCCTGGAAAGGACTGTTTCTTGACATCTTTACCACTCCAACAGTAATCAAGGTCAATGGGATACCAGCCTGGATTCATCACACCCAAGTCAAAAGGGCCAGGGAAACTGACCTAGCTCCACCAGTTTATGTTATTGACTTTGCTGCAGCAGCAAGGGACCCCAAATATCCACTCCCTCATTCAACAAGGGAAATCAGTCACCGTTCAGCCAAGCAGACTGCAGCCAAGGACTCCAAGAACCCTTTCAAGGTCACCTATTGACATACATCTAAACCATGAGAATCAAACAAACTGGTTGCTAATTTTATTTTAAATGCATTGTACTCATCCTTTACCTCTTGTTTTTGTAATCCCACTTGTTTTGGGTTTTGGTATAGGACTGCTTACTGTAGCTCCTGAAGATTGGAAATGTGGCGAAAAGTCTCTGTTAATTCTACCCTATCTTCTATGTGTAGAATGTGTTATTGCTCTACTGTGTTATGGTATTGCTTCTTAATTTATTCCCCCCTCCCCTTGGAATGACTTACTGTACCACCTATATCTTTTCTTTAACCTCTTTCACAACAGGAAAGGTCCTAGCAATCTAAAACTGGACCCACGATGCACCTTTGGTCTAGTTTAAAGTAAACCTTCCTGAGCTGGCACAAATAGAAAAAGAATGTCTAACAGGATGGTTGTCTGGAACAATCAACTTAACATCTGTACAAAATCCTTACCATATTAAATTATGCACACAGTGGGCAACCGCTTATTATATAAGGGATGTAGACTTTTACCTCTGTCTCAGTGACCCCACTGACCAAAAATGTGCTCAGGAAAGTGACTTATTTTGCCCAGACTGGAAATGTGTTAACATTGCAACCTATAGTGGGGGTCCTAATAACACTTCTGAAATCACCCTTTGGCTAACTGCTGGCCCAGAATGACATATATATATATATAAATTACTAATCCACTCCATTAGTCTTGGACTATGGGAAAAACCTGGGGTATAAGACTCTACATGGATGGTTATGACAAAGATACCTTATTCAAAAGCACCTTATTCACTATTCGACAGTGCACACTTACCTACAAAACCATGGCCAAACCCATAGGGCAATTGGCAGAGCTGAAGGTTCCCTTGTTCTGTTACCACCAACCTCTGCCTCAGCCTCTGTCTCCTGCCAACCAAGCCACTACCCCAGGTTCACTCCAACAGCTCCCATGTTCACCTCGACCGCTTCCAAACCTGGCCCATCAACTCCCTAGTCTTTTTCCTATGTTAAATAATATGCACCATCTGCTCAATGCTACTATGCCCTAGTTGGCCTCAGATTGTTGGCTTTGCTTAAAACCAAAACCCCTTTACTATGTGGGCATAGGAGTTGAAACTCATCTGGAGAACTTAGTTCTCATCTGGAGAACTAACTGCACTCCGGAAATGGTTCACATTACTCTAGGTGATGTAACTGGTAAAGCCTCCTGTCTCATAACTTCAGGTTACAATCTAACAACTTCTCCATTCTCTGATATTTATAACATGTCTCTCACTGCAACTATGGCTGAATCCATGTCCTACATGGTCCCTGACAACATCTGGTTGGCCGATCCCACAGGCCTTACAAAATGTGCTACTATGAAAACATTTAATCAGCCTACCTTATATATTACTGTTCATGTGCTGCCTCAGGTTTATGCTTATAGCGGTCCTGAAGGAGCTCTTCTATTCTATCCCCCAGGTCTTCCAATTGCTTGTTCAAAATGCACTTTTCTCTTGTTAGTACCTGCCTTAGTTGGGCTAAGTGTAGCAGGAACAGCTGCAATCGGCACCACTGATCTAAGTTTGTGGAGAACAGGGTGTATCTAACCTTGCCCAAGAAATTGATACTGACCTAGGAAATCTACAGTTTGCTGTGGACCAACTCCATGACCAGGTAGAGTCCCTGGTTGAAGTTGTCCTTCAAAATTGTAGAGGCCTAGATCTACTTTTCCTATCCCTAGGAGGACTCTGTGTAGCCCTCGGAGAAGCTTGTTGCTTTTATGCCAACAAATCAGGGGTTATTAAAGAAACTCTTCAAAAGGTCAGAGAAAATTTGGACAAACAGCAAAAAGAAAAAGAATTTAATAAATCTTGGTTCCAAGCCTTGTTTGATTTGAACCCATGGTTAACAAGTCTTGTTACTAGTCTAGCTGGACCTCTCACACTTCTTCTCCTTGGTCTACTCATTGGGCCCTGCATAATAAATTGGATTCTTCATTTTATCAAATAATGAATCAGTTCTGTAAAACTCCTGTATATAAGAACCCAGTACAATAATATACTTCTGACTGATGAGTCAATGCATTGACTCATAAACAAGTAAAAGGGGGGAATGAAATATAAAATATCTAATCTGAAAAAAACCTATAATAACCTGTAGTAGCTTACTAGACATAAGTAACTCCATTTTGTAAAAGATCTTCCATCTTAACCCAGAAATGACCCCCTTACGTACCTTCCCATACTCACACCACACACCCACATTCCTGTTCCCCTCTGTGCTTGAAAACTCCCTAGTTGCACATTCTGTACCTAATCTAACTGTCCAATGTTTTGCCAAGAAAATATAAATCAAACTGTACAGTCTATGTAAATTTTGCCTTTATATACCCTTTACTCACTGTGTTTGGGCCTGAGAGTTCTTTGGACACTAGTCCGCTCTTGATCGCCAGCCTAAATAAAAGACTCACAATTCCACCCTCTCTGTGTGTTGGCGTCTTCTTTATCACTATCTGGCTATAACAACAGAGTCAATTTCCTGGATTGTTATTGATCAATTTAGGATCTCAATTTTTTCCTGTTTCAACCTTGGGAGGTTGTGTGATGTCAGGAAGTCCTCCATTTCATTTAGGTTTTTAAGTTTGTTTCGATACAAGTGTGCATAGTTATCTCTGATAATCTTTTTTATTTCTTAGGGGTCAGTTGTGACTTGATCTTTTGTGTTTTTTATTATGTTTATTTGGGCTCTTTCTCTCTTTTGATTGGTTATTCTGGCTAGGGGTTCATTATCTTGTTTATCCTTTCAAAGAATCAGTTTTTTGTTCTGTTGACTTTTTCTGTGTTGACTTTTTATGTTTGTTGACTTTTTGCTTCATTGACTTTTTGTTTTTTTGTTTTTTCTTTCTTTCTTTTTGTCTTCTATGCCCTGTATTTGGGCTTTTACTTTGGTAACCTGAATTCTTTCACTGAAGTTAGGGTTGTGGTAGTCTTGCCTTTCCAGTTCCCTTAGGTGATTTGTTAGGCTGTTAACTTGTAATCTTTCTATTTTCTTGATGTGTGTTTGTGGTGATATAAATTTCCCCTTAGTACTGTTTATATGTCATTCCAGAGGTTTTGGTAAGATTATTCTTCATTTTCATTTGTTTCCAGTAATCTTAATTTCTGTTTTCATTTCTGTGCTGATCCAGGAGTTTTTCAACATTAGGCTGTTTAGTGTTCATGTCTTGTGGGATTTTAGGGAATTTTGTTGGTGGTGATATTTATTTTTATTCCACTGTGGCCTGAGAAGGTTCATGACAGTATTTCAATTTTACAAAATTTGTTTAAGCTTGACTTATGGCCAAGGATATTCTCACTTATAAGAAATGTTCTCACCCCGAACATTTATCATAATACTATAAGAAATTGATTGACAGTAGAAGAAAACTGTCAGGGGAGGGAGGGAGCACACAACATCAATAAGGGTACCCAATCTCAATTCAGGTGAAGTGAGGACCAAAGGGATGCCCAAACTTTACCTGTATGATGACCACTTTTATACGTAATTCCCACATCTTTAAAGTAAATAAATACATAAGTAATTTAAAAAGTAAACTCAAATTGGATTAAAGACTTAAAATGCAAAATCTGAAACAATAAAACATAGGAAAAAAATAGACCCAAACTTTATCTATATGATGACCACTTATCTATTTACCTAATCCTGATTTGTACCCCACATCTTTAAAAAAAATAAAAAATAAAAAATAGGCAAATAAAAAGATGCAAAGTGAAAAAATAATCTCAACAAAAGGCAAAAAACCCAAAATCCAAATAAAAAATGAGCCTAATAAATGAGAATTTTCTGAAAGGTAATATTCATATGACAAGTACATGGAAATATGTTCAACATCATAGCCGTTTGGGAAATGAAAATTAATATCACAAGCAGATACCAGTACACACTTAGCTAAATAGCTAAAATTGGAATAAGTTAATTTAAAAAGTAGTGACAGTACCTCATTCTGGTGAAAATTTGAAGAAAAATGGATCATCTCATATCACTGTACAGAAAATAAAACAGTAGAGACACTCTGGAAAATTGTTTGACAGTTCGTTAAAAAATTTTAAGCTGTAACTCCAATGAAGCCAACAATTGCATTGTTGGTTATTTATTTTAGAGAAATAAAAAATTATTTATTATATCCAATTACTGTCTGTAATCAATTTTCTATATCCAATTATTTCCTTTAATCAGTTATCTACTTATTATTAAATAATTATTTTATTTAATCAAAATGTATAAACTTGTGCTCAAATATTATAGTGATCTTATTAATAATAAGCAAAATTTTGAAACAACACTGATGGATGAATGGCTAAACAAAGTTTGGTATGTTCATATGACAAAATATTTTTAATTAGTAAAAAATAATATACTACGGAAACACACAACAATCTTGATGAATCTCCAGAGAACTATGTTGAGTTAAAACAACAACAAAAAAGCCAATCCTAAAAGGTTACAAAGTATGTAAATCCATTAATGCACATTTGAAATGACACAATTCTACATATGGAGACAGAGTAGTTGTTGCCTGGCTGTGACTATTAAATAGCAACATGAAAGAAAATTGAGTGATAAAAATATTTTGCGTTTTGATTGCATTAATGTCACTATCCTGATTATGATATTGTGCTATCATTTTGCAAAATGTTATCCTTGCAGAAAGCTGAATAAAGAATGCACAGTGTCTGTATATTATGTGTTACAACTGCGTGTGAATATACAATTATCTCAAAATTTCAAAACCATTTAATTAAAAAAATCAATCATTTTTCACTCATTGATTTAAATACTAATTGAATGCTGGATTCAAGCAGTGAGATTGGATTTAGTTTCTCTTCCAATTTGCAGCATTTCTAGTTCCTTTTATTTATCAGTAATTGAACTTTCAGGTGCCACTACCAATTCCAAGTCCGAACTATGGCAAGCCATTTCTAGTCTATGCTTATCATTTTAAATGTGTGTTCCATTTTAGGCCAATGAATACACAAATCTTGTTTTTAAGTCCTGCTATCTTTTTTATTTTGTTTTTAAAAATTAGTATCTATCTGACTATATCTATACTTTTATGGTTATCATTGTCTATGAAGGGGGGGCCCCCCAAAACTGGAATTTATTTATTTAAAAAATTGCATTCACTCTTACATGTTTAAATTTCAGTCACCTTCTAAGTACTCTTCGTTTGTTGTAACACATTTGTCAAGACAGTTTTTCCACTTCTCAAAACAGTTTTGAACTTGTCGATTTCAATGCCTTTTAGTGCTTCTGCTGCTTTTTGTTGTACATTTTATACATCTGCAAAATATTTCCCTTTGAGGACTTTTTTCATCTGGGGAAACAAAAAGTCGCATGGGCAAGATCAGATAAATAGGAAGGCTGGGGCATAGGAGTCATGTCGTTTTGAGTCGGAGACTGCTAAACACTCAGCACAGTGTGGACGGTGTGCTCGTAAATCATTCATCATGGAATAGGCAAACATATTGAAAGAATCTCCAAAAATAATTCGCTGAAGTCAAACAACAGTCTCTTACAACAACATTAGCTGGTACACTGATGTCTGTGGGTTCCTAGAACACTTACTTAGCAGGCAAAGCCTATATTACAAGTGGTTTACTCTCCAAAAGACAATTTGTATTTTTGGTGTTCCCCTCAGATATCTGTTTACCTATCTAACCAACTAGCTAGCAATCATCTATTTATCAAAATTTATTTAGAGAAGAGTAGGTACATTAATGTGTTTACTTATTAAGCCATCTTGATGGAAAGAACTTGAATAAAAATATAAATATTTACAAAACCCACTGGTTCAGCACCTTTGTCTAACAGCGAATATAAATATAAATATAAATATAAATATGTCATGGTGATATAGCTTGAATGTTTGTCCCCTCCAAATCTCATGTTGAAAAATGGTGCCCAGTGCTGGAGGTAAGGCATAATGGGAGGTGTTTGGATCATGGGGGTGGATACCTCACGAATGGCATGGTGCTTCTGGCAGTAATGAGTGAGCTCTTGCTCCACATAAGAACTGGTAGTTTAAAAGAGCCTGGCACCTTCCCCATTTGCTTTCACTCTCACTATGTGACATGTGGCCCCTCTTGCCTTCCACCAGAAGTAAATACATTCTGAGGCCTCACCAGAAGGTGAGCAGATGGTGGTACCCTGCTGAATTGTGAGCCAAAATAAACCTCTTTTCTTTGTAAATTACCCAGCCTCAGGGTATTCGTTTATAGCAATGCAAAACAGACCAATACACATAGCTGCTTCAAAACAGAAAATGCATTTAGCACCTAACGTTTAAAAGCTTAAAATGTAGTTGCCTGAAATAACTGGTGGCTATTTGAGATACTAAAATTTTCTTACATGTTGTTTTCAATGTTTATTAAGTGTGTGATAAGTGGATGAAGAAATGTCCTCCCAGAAGAATTACAACAGTCCAAGAAGGAAGCTAACTGAGCATAATTTCAACAAACTGTAGACTAAAAGCACTTGAAAGATTGCGGAGGCTAAGAAAGTGCCAACCAAGCAGCTGACAACACTCTCAGTAATGGATGCCACATGGATTCTGTCATCTGGCATAGGAAAAAATCTCAGTCTTTTCTTCTGATAAAATACAATATAGTCAAGGCAAAGGCAAGATATACCAACAGAGTGATGCTACACTTAAAACCATATAGTGATATTTATTCAATAGCTTAAATGTGTTCATAGAAAAATATTGATAAGGTAGTTTCTTGATTTTAGATTTTGTTCTACATAATGAAATAAAGTAATAAAGAGGATGGACTAATTTCTTTTAAATATTATGAAGTTAAGTGTTAGTTTAGGAGGCTGAAAACATGCAAGCAAATGAAGATGCCAAGGAAATGGTGGAATAGTGATAAAAGTGTTTAAGGACTTGAAAGAAAATTATATGATGTAGAATGCCTCGAGTTGGAGTAGGAGAAGACAGATATGCTTTGGTTGTTTCTTTTCTATACAGTTTTATTGAAGTGTAATTGATTTTTTAAAAAGGTATACATTCAAGGTAATGATATTTCAGTCAACGGAAGACAACATGTATGACAATGGTCTCAAAAACTATAATAGAACTAATTTTGTTTTATTGTCTAGTGAAGCTATAGGACAACTCATTTCCTTCTCTATAACTAGATATGTTTATATGCAGAAACACTTACCATTATGTTACAATTGCCTTCCATTAAGTAACATGCTGAACAGGTTTGTAGCATAGGAGCAATAGGCTGTACCACATAGCCTAGATGAGTAGTCAGCTATGCCATCCGGACTTGTGAGAGTATGCTCTATGATGTTCACACAGTGATAAGAGAACCTAACAATATACACCTCACAAATAAATAATTAATGACCTATCTCATCATTAAGTGACATACAACTGTACACTATTAGTAGATAGAGCCACCAAGGCATATATTAGTTCTCCAGAATGTATTCATCTTACAACTGCAAGTTTATACATTTTGATTAACACCTCTTCATTTCACTTACCCCTGTAGCCCCTGGTAACCACCATTGTACTTTCTATTTCTATGTATCTGACACTTTTAGATTCCACATGTTAGTGAGATTATGCAGTATCTGTCTTTTTTGTTCTGCCTTATTCCACCTAGCATAATGTGCTCCAGGTTCATCCATGTTGTCACAAATGGCAGGCTCTCCTTATCTAAGGTCAAATATATTTCATTGTATATAAATATAAATTAGAATTTTTAAAAATCTACTTGTGACTTTTAGGTTTTTTCTGTACATTTGCTATTGTGAATAGAACTACAATATACATGGATATGCAGATATTTCTTTTTTTTCTCCCATGGTTTTGTCTTTGTTTTTTTTGTTTGTTTGTTTTTAATTTGGGGAGAGTTCTGTCTTTCTCAATTGTCTGGAATGCTTTTAATAGGATTGGTATCAGCTCCTCCTTGTGTATATGTAGAATTCTGCTGGAAAGTGGTCTGATCCAGGGTATTTTTTTGTAGGTAGTTTTCATATGACAAACTCAATTTCCTGTTTTGTTATTGGTCTATTTAGGGTCTCAATTTCTTTTTGTTTCAACCTTGTGAGTTTGTGTGAGGTTAGAAAGTCCTCCATTTCATTTAGGTTATTGAGTTTGTTTATATACAGATGTACATAGTAATATCTGATAATATTTTGTATTTTTCAGGGCCAATTGTGACTTTATATTTTGCATTTCTGATTGTATTTATATGCACTTTTTCTTTTTTTTCTTGGCCATTCTGGCTAGGGGTCCATCAATCTTGTTTATCCTTTCAAAGAACTAGTTTTTTGTTTTGTTGATTTTTTACTATGATATTTTTGTCTTCTATATGCTAGTATTTGAGCTTTTACTTTGTTTATCTGGATTCTTCTACTGAGTTAGGGTTTTAGTGGTCTTGTCTTCCCAGCTCCCTTAGGTGATTTGTTAGGCTGTTTCCTTGTTCTCTTTCTATTTTATTGATGGGTATTCATAGAGATATAAATTCCCCTCTTAATACCGTCTACATGGCATCCCAGAAGTTTTGGTAAGATGTTTCTTCATTTTCTTTTTTTTTCAGGAAACTTTTAGTTTCTGTTTTTATTTCTGTGTTGACCCAGGATTTGTTCATCATCATGCTGTTTTGTGTCCATATCTTTGTGGGTTTTGGGAAATTTTCTTGGTGGTGATATTTATTTGTATTCCACTGTGGTCTGAAAAGATGCATGGCAATATTTCAATCTTGTGAAATTGGTTTATGTTTGATTTATGGTTAAGGATGTGGTCATTCTTGGAGTACATTCCATGTGGTGATGATCAGAATGTATATTCTGTGGTTGTTGGATGGAGTGTTCTATAGGTATCTACTAAGTCCATTTAGTCAAGCGTCAAGTTGAGGATCTAAATCTCTTTGTTGATTTTTTGCCTCAGTGATTTATTTAGGGCTGTTAGTGGGGTATTTAAGTCCCCAGCTATGGTACTATTAAAGTCAATATCTTTTAAAAATTTACTTAGTAGCTGCTTTATACAAGCTGATGCTACTATGTTGGTTGCATATATGCTTAGAATGGATATTTCTTGTTGATGGATCAAACCTTTTGTCATTATATAGTGTCCTTTTGTATCTTTTTAAACCTTTGATAGCTTAAAGGTTGTTTTATTTGATATTAAGATCATGACTCCTGCCTTCTTTAGAGATCCATTTGCCTGAAAATTTGTTTTCCATCCTTTAACTCTAGTCTATGAGCTTCCTTTGTGGTGAAATGCATGTCTTGGAGGCAGCAAATCACTGGCTCATGTGTTTTTATCTAGTTTGCCATTCTTTGTCTTTTCAATGGTACATTTAGTCCATTCACACTCAGTCTGATAATTGAAATTTGAGAGTTTGTCACTGATATAATGGTCTTATAATGCTGTTTTGCTTTTGTTTAGCTTTTGTGTTCATATGTGTGTGTTTGCATTTTTGCAGGTATGCTGTGTTTGCTGCTGCTTCTGTGTTTGTGATCTTGTGAAGAATATGCTCTTTCTTTTGTTTATTTTTCTTCTGTACAGAGCGCCTTTTAAAATGTCTCCTATAGAACTGGTCTTCAAGCAGCATATTCTTTTAGGGATTGGATATCTGGGAAGGATTTTAATTATTCATCACTGACGAAGCTTAGTTTGGATCTGTAGGAAATTCTTTGGTTGAAATTGTTTACCTTTGATTACAATAAAGTTTGGGGTCCATTTCCGTTTGGACTATGGTGTTTCTGCAGATAAGTCTGCAGCAATTCTGATTGGTCTCCCACAGTAGGTCGCCTGACCTTTTTCCTTACTATCTTTAGAAATTTTTCTTTTATACCTACTTTGTGTAGGCGAATGTCTAAGGGTTGGTCATCTAATAAGATGTCTTGCAGGGGTTCTCTAGATCTCTTGTGCTGTACAGTCATCTCTCTGGCCAGTTGAGGAAAACTTGCTTGAATGACTTCATGGCATGTATGTCCCAAGGTGTTTTCTGTTTCTATTTCAGGCATTTCAATCAGACATAGATTGGTTTCTTGATAAAATTGCACATCTCTTGGAGACTTCCCTTTCTTCTTACTTTTTTTCCTTCTATATTTTAATAGACTGGGTTAATTTCCATAATTTTATCTTCTATCTCTGAGATTCTTTGTTATGCTTTATCAATTTTGTTTCCCATGTTTTGTCAGTTTATTATTTATTTCTTGGATGGAGTCTTTTATTTCTGTTATTTCTAAGTACTTTTTCTTGAGCCTGTCCAACTCTGTTGCAATTTTGTTTAGTTTTAGCCTTTGCATTTCTTGATTTTTATTCATTCTATCCAATGATTCCTTGATCTCTGTAAATACCTTCTGGGTACTGTTGTTCTGGGAGATAGCCATTTTTTGTCTCCCAGTAGCAGTTCTTTCAAGCACTGACTCTTTGCTAGGACTCTGATGGCTACTGATAGCTTTTCATTGGTTTTCCTTCATTTGTAGCAGTTCTCTTGTCTTTCTCTTTAATCTCTTTAATCCCATTGTTCAGTGGAAAAGGGAGAAGCAGTCACTTCTTATATCTGCTCTACCTTTTGTCCTTCCTTGAGCCAGGGCTGTGTGTCTATTCAATTATAAAATAAGGATGGACAGGGATGTTGTGCTGCCTTTTATAATTTTGAACACTTACTAGGGGGTGGGGAGTCTGTAAGGATTCTGAATCTATTGACAGGTCATAATGTGTGCTATTTGGTGAATGGCCCAGCTGAGCCTTGTTCTTTGTCTCTGCACAATATAACCTTACAGTTATTATCTTGCATGGCCCATGAATCCAATACAGTGAATAAGAGGGAAAAGAGAAAAAAAGAAAGGAGGAGAGAAAAAGAAGAAAAAAGAAAGAAGAAAAACACAAAAAAAGAGAAAGAACAAAGAAAGAGGAATAGAAGAAGGAGACAAAACCAACCAACAAACAAAACAACTAAAGAGGCAATCAAACAAACAAACAAATATCCCCGACCCACTCCTTAAAAAAGTTGATAAGGAATTCTCAGGTTTAGTATGCCTCTTTAAGGGAGGGGGCTTTCTCTTGTGACGAGTTCTGCTACTGCAAGAATGTTACTGTGGGGTCTCTATTTGCTGTTAGAACTTAAGATGTTAGAATCTTCACCCCTGCTCCCTGCAATTGATAGCCATTGCATACCTGTGTGAGGAAATGGGGCTCAAATAACTTGACACAGCGTCCCTCGGGATCTCATCCCCTTCTTTCCTCTCCGAGCTTTGTCATAGCTCCCAGGGCACAGCAAGGGAATGGGGCATACTATCTCTGCTCTGCTCCTGATCTCATTCATTTGTTGCTAGGGGTGCCGGGGAGTAAGTTACACACTCACCAGCCACCTTCTTGGGCAGTTCTGCTGTCTGTGCCTGTTACACAGCAGCTGGCTAAGTGTGGAGGGTGGATCATCTGGGTTACCCACCAGGGCTTGTGTACTTGTACAGTGTTCTCTGAAGTCACAAATAGCAGTCCCAATGCCACACAGATATAATGCCTGGTTTCAAGATTTAGTTCTGCTTTTCTGCAGAAGCTATCCTGGAGGACTTCTCTGCCCAGACATTAGTCTGGTCAGTTTCTCTGCCAGCTGCTGTTCCTATCACCAGTGGGATTGATGGCTACCTCTCCAGCAGTTACCACAGTCTATGGACCTTGGGACCTGGTGTCAAGGCTCTGGAACCCAGTCCAGACTCAGGGTGACCACTGTTTCCTGGAGACTCTGCCTCAGCCTCCCTCACTGCATTCTTTCCGCTGCCCTTGCTACCAGCATTCAGTCCAACACTGTGGTGTTAGGATTGGCAATCACTCCAGTCATTCTTCCCAGGAAAAGCTCTGCTGATTTTAGAAAGTGGATCTCAGCTTCTGCACTCCGGAAAGTGTTAAGGTCCAAGCAGAGCAGCTAGGGCACCAGTGACTTCACCAGAAGGGTCCTGGCCACCTGTTCTCAAGTCCTCACTCAGGCAGCCTCTCACATTCCCACTTACACACAGAAATACACATAGAATTGTCCATACAATCAATCACACATACAGGGACCTGTGCAATCTGATTGGTTGCACTGCCATCTTCCTGGAAAATCCAGACATTTCTTCAAAGTACTAATTTTATTTCCTTTGGGTATGTACCTAAAAGAGGGATTGCTGGATCATATTGTGATTCTATGTTTAATTTTTTTGTGTGGGGAAACTTCATATTGTTTTCCATAATGGCTGTATGAATTTACATACCCATGAAGAGTGTACTAAGTTTCTATTTTGTTCACACTTTAGCCAATTGTTGTCTTTTGATAATAACCATCGTAATAGATGTGAGGTAATAATGTCTATGTGGTTTTGATTTGCATTTCCCTGATGGCGATGTTCAGCATCTTTTCATATTCCTGTTGGCCATTTGAATTTTTTTTAAACAAATGTCTATTTAGTTTCTTTGCCCATTTTTGGTCAAGATATTATTTGCTATTGAGTTTTGTGAGTTCCTTACATATTTTGTATATTAGCCCTATATCAAATATGTAGTTTGAACAGCAACGAAAACAATCTGCAAAATGAAAAGACAACTATAGATTGGGAAAAAATACTTGCAAATTATATATACAATAAGGGGTTAGGTAGTTTCTTAAGAAAATAATTTTCTGAAGAGGTGACAAGTTAGCTGAGATATGAATCAGTAAAATGAACTATCAATAAAAAAACTATCAAAAAAAAAATTCATCTAGACAGAGGAACTTCCAAGTAAAAATAATAAGTAAAAGTTTTAAAAATGAAAAGTGCAAATAAATTTGTATCAAAATATGTGATACATAGGGTGACAAAAATACATTCTTGTTAAAATTTTAACTTTATTAAGATTAATGCACACCTTTTCTCTTTATATTAGTTCTTCTGATATAATTTTAGATGTGAGAATACCTAATTGTACTTGAGAAAGGTGGAAAGTCACACACTGTTAAATTGTCATCTCACAATATAGACATACACATTAAACTGCTATGTTTATTTCTGCTAACCTCATGTCTTAAATGTTAGAAACATTTTATCTTAGCAAAAAGTGTGAAGAATTTGAGGGCTACATAATGTCTATAAACAAATCATTTTTATATTGTATATTCTAAAATATTTTAACACCTATCAACATTTCCTTTTCAAAATGTAAGGCAGAATTATGACTATTGCTCCATTTTATTGGTGATTTTTAAGAAGCAAGAATTTTAGTTCATGAATAAATAAGTAATGACATGGATAACTTTCATAAGGCTAATGTGTCAAACACATTTTTATAGGTTAATAGCTTTCTGCAGTAGGTATTTTCTAACATATTTTGAAAATATAGCCCATATCTTGAAGCCAATAAACATTATTAATGTGTCAGATGAGTAACAATGAAGGACTGGACTGTCTAAAATAGAGATGAGTCATTCAATCAGAAATAGCCAGGAAGAAAGAAAAGGAAATAAACCTGATTGCTAATGTCACGTTGAAAAGAATTAAATATGAAATGCTGTAAACATGAATGAGCACATTCTAGCTGCAAAAAGAAATCAAACAACACAAAAGTGTTTAAAAAAAATGAAGTATGCTAAATACTCTTATTACTATCTTTTCCATAATTATAATTGCCATTATTTTAGACACTTATATTTTACAATTTTTAATTTAGAAGGAATATATAAATATATTCTTAGTATTAAAGTATTTTTAAAAAGATTAAAAATAAAAACCATCCCTCTCTTTAAGCCCTTGATCACTAAACCATAACTTCAATGCCAACATGAGAGGTAACAGTTGATAATAGTTTAGATGCATACCTTGCACCATTTAATTTATCAGGGAATTCAGATCTTTGGGTATATAGTTACATGTCTTTTACTTTTCTTCTCATTTTTTGTTTTTGAGTCTTCTTGATTTCTTTCTCTGGTTTATGCTAGTTCTAGTTTACAGGTAAACTCTAGTTTATCCAGTCTGTGAATTTCCCTGAGATTCCCACGTGGGGATACCATGAGACGCCCAGGGCCTTCTTCAGCACTGGCAGATAGAGCCTCTGAGAAGCACGTCTGGTCACCTCATCTTGCCTGCCACCTCTAGATGTGTCGTGTCATTTTTTTTTTTAAACTTATCCTTTTGATTTTTTTTTCTCCTGTTTTGTGAGTTTGGCTTGTTTTTCTTATATGGTTTGGAGCTGATCACTTGTCTTCTATCCCCTAGGGCACCAGTGGGCTGAGACTCTGCCTTCTGCTCAGGCAGGGGCCAAGGAGGTGGGCCAAGTATCTGCTCATTGAGGTGCTGAAGAGCCTTCCAACTCACTCTCCCTAAAGACCACCTCGACAGAGGTTAAAGATTTGCTTTGGTGGTGTTTGAAAAGAAAATATATTTTTTTGAAGGGAAAAGAAAATCTTAGCAGAATAAAATCTAATTTAGACACAGATAAATTCAGTGTTAGATTAGATATAATTAACCTATTTAGACAGTTAGGTATACCAGAGTCTTGCCTTTAATTATATGCCTTACCATTCCACTCAAAGTTCTTGAAGAAGATAAATGCAAATACAAATAATACATAAGATCAAAACAACATTTTTGTAGCTCAGTTGTGGCCTTGCAGTTGAGGTCTCCACTGAGCTAGGGTAAAGAATTAAACCCCTCATTTTTCTTAACTTGAGGCTCAACTCCACAGCAAGACATTCAGACTGTTTATTTATCATATCTAATTGACAAATTTGAATTTTTTATTGTATTTCATTAAGGTTATGTAAAAGGAAGTGTTAAAAGGAGAGATGATCAGCTGCTAATGAAGCTGGCATTAGAGAAACTGATCATGGATAGAAAAGAGATAAACAGAGAAAAATTAGACCTATAAATTCTTCCTTTAAAATAATGATTTTGTACTAATATATAAAAATCATATTGTGAAGAAGCAGTAAATAAGAATCCTGAAAGCTTAACTTCCTATGGATTGTACATTTTTCTTATTTTTATCTTTTGTCTTATAATCACTTTGGACTATACCACTTTTCTCTATGAGCAAATTTCAATTGACTAATAACACGTTTTTTGTTTTTTTTTTAAGTCACACCAACAAACCTTAATAACACATTCAGATCAAGTATAACTTTAAGAAATGTAAACTCCTGGTAACAATTAAAGATTCTGTAATTTTGAAATAATTCCCTGTATAAGTAATTCAGTTAGTTACTTTAAGACTGTTTAGCTAAAGACTTTTAGCATCAGTCTTTGTCTTAGGCCATTTCTGCAGTTATAGTAAAATATCTTGCTTAGACTGAGCAATTTATAATGAAAATGAATTTGTTGCTCACAATTATGGGAGTTAGGAAGTACAAGATCAAGGCATCAACAGATTTGGTAACTGGTGAGGACCCAGTCTCTGCTTTCAAGATGATGCTGTAAACACTATGTCCTCAAATGAAGGAAGGGAGGGAAAGGAAAAAGAATGAGTGCTATATCCTAACATGGCACAAAAGATAAAAGGTCAAAAAGGGCTTTGCTAGTTTCTTCCAGCCTTTTATAAGATTGCTAATCCCATTCATGAGGGCTCTGTTCTCATGATTTAAACACCTCCTAAAGGCCCCACCTCTTAATATTGTTACATTGGTGATTAAGTTTCAACATATGCATTTGAGGAGATAAATTCAAACCACAGCAGTTTTCGAGACTACTTTAAATATATTTAAATGGCTTTTGAAGTAGTTGGTTCAAAGTCTTCCTGGCAACAGTGAGATAGCAAAACTAGTGTCCCATCAATAATTCTTTTAACAATACTATGCCATAGAACTTATGGGAGAATATGTGTTTTACACTAACAAAGAAAGCAGTGCATCCATGTTATGAAACTTGAAAACATATCATAGTACCATTTAAGAGGAAGGATTTTGTAGAATATGCTGTTGAATTAACCCTCTGAAAATCATTGTACCATCACAACAAAGGCTACTTGAACTGGCTATATAACTCTTCAATCCATATTTGTCTAAACCCCATAGGGACACATGGGAGCCCAGGTTTCATAAAGCATGGGTTTCAGTATCTGTAGCTGAGCAAAATAAGCTGGTCTTTGATTATTTCCAGTTAACACTCTAGACACTGTAGAGCTGAGAAAAGTCATTCCTATGTGCTGTATCCAAAATTTGGACTTAAAAATGCCATGAGAAAATTAAAATGTTTTATAGTGCCAAGAGTTGAATAATTTGTTATTAGGCAATAGTATATTCAACATGAATATTACAAGCACGAGGTAAAAATTAAATAATAAATTCATAGCTATATTGGAAAAACCAAGGAAAAACAGGAGGGGGGAATTACTTAGTTTCCTGTCTCACATGTCTTCTCACTGGTTGACAGATTAAAATGGCTGTGATATTATGCATTTTTAGAAATCAGTGTTACACGATAGCCACTAGCACCCTTGGATATTGTTAGCATTTCTCTTTCTTCAATGTAAAGTTACCCAGGGAATTAGATACACATATTTGGGGGGTAAAACTTGAAGGAAATTATACATTTCTGACTCCTTTTATAAGTATTGAGACAAGAAGGTTGACATCAATTGGAATTCTTTCAGCAGCATTTCCAACCAAGAAAGACAGTTCTTTTTAAATGCTTTTGAATCAACTGACCAGGTAATTCAAATCAATTCTTCCACTAAGGACAATTAGAAAAGCTAAGGGGCTGGCATTTATAGCAGTAAGAAAGTTAACAATGCTTTGAAGAATGGCCTGGTCAAAATGAGGGAAAAGAGAGAAATCTGAGATATTGATTTTATCATCTGTGGCCATTTGTGCCTTGGGGGCTTTTGCCAACTCCATAAGAATCAAATGAGCATGAGCAGTACATATACAAACCACAGGATAAACATTATATTTGTACAGAAACTGATTTGATTTTTTAAAAGGCCATATTTAGAGAATCATGAAGCAAATTCTGGGAAATTTCAAAAGCTGATATCATACGGATTATGTAAATTAAACTGGTATGTAATTATATTAAAAACTGAACGAGAAAAGTTTTGTATTTGTGTTACAGCCTGAATTGTTTCCTGTCCCAAATTCACATGTTGAGGCCCTAGCTCCTAATTTGACTGTGTTTGGAGACATAACCTTTATGAAGGTAGTTAAGGTTACATTAGGTCGGAAGGGTGGAGCTCTAATTCAACGAGACTGCTGTTCTTATAAGAAGAGGAGGAGACACCAGAAGTGCATGCATATAGAAAAAGGCTACGAGAGGATGTGGTGAGAAGGTAACCATCAGAGAGAGGCCTTACCAGTCACCAACAGTGTCAGAATCTTGATTTTGAACTTCCAGCTTTCAGAACTGTGATGAAATAAATTTCTGTTATTTAAGCTACCATGTATGTGGTGTTTTGTTAGAGCAATCCTAAGAGAATAACACAGTTTAGCAAATAAGGAATACATTTTTAAATAACTCATGAGATTTACATTTTCATCTATGAAGAAATGAAATGGTCCAGAATTACCCTCTCACCACAAACAAATAGAAATTGGGCAAATTACAAGAAACAACTTTTAGTCATAGATAATAGACAAGAAAATACTGTGATATCTCTGAGAAAAGGCAAACATTTTGTGAGGTCTATCATTCTGTAGACTTTTTGGACATGATACAATTCTCATTGTCACATGATGGAAAAATCAAAACAGAATACAGAAAGTTCTCTTGAAAGAGTATATAGAAAATGGAGTTCAGGGAATACAAAATAGCTAGGATTTGTGGGGTTGATTAGTCAGGTTGATGGAGCTACACAAAGGAAGAATTTCAGAAATCTGCACAGGAGTCCCAGTAAGTATTTGGCTGAATACCAATCTGTATATGCATGAGAAGGAATCAACCAAGGGTAGAAAGTAGACAGTTCAAAAAAGGAAACAATTACCTAATGACTGTAAGACTAACAATTCCCAGAGCTCACAAAGGGCTGAAAATTGTTCCAGTTTTCACCAATCAGAATAGAGAGATATTAATGAATAATGAAGATATTCAACAGAAAACTAAGTTTTAACCTTAGAAGTAGAAATCAGTTAGTTATAAAATAAAGGCAGCTGCAGACTTACATAAAAAGAGCGTAGAAACTTAAAAGGACCAAACTGGTCATCAAGCAAACTGACTTAAAGAAGTCGAATACTCCTTAAAAGTATAAAACAAAGATAATACTCCATATTTAAAATTTAATTATAATTATATATCAAGAAAGAATGAACAACAAACATGAGGAAAACCTGTTAATAAAACAGAAAAACAGAGGAGAGGGTGATGAAATTAGAAGGAGATAAAAGAAATAAATTGTATATATGTTCCTTATGTACAAGGATATACTTTATATATGTATACATACATATGATGAAGAGAAAAAAATCTAAGCTAAAAAGAAAATTGAAAGAAAACTTCTATTGAAGCAAAGAGCAAATATTTAAAAAAAAGATGAGATTGCAACAAATAAGCAAAGAAAAAATAATTAGTGAATTTGAATACAATAGCAATAGAAAACCAAAATGAAACAAAAAACACTGAAAAAATTGAACAGAGCATCAGTGGTCTGAAAGAAAATATCAATACATACTTTATTAGAGTCTCCAACGGAGAAAACATGAGAGAGTGTTGCGGGGGGGTCATACATAAAAACATTACTTAAAGAAGCAAGAGTCAAACGTTATGAAAACTCTAAAAATATACATTCTAGAAACAGTTTTATGCAGAATCAAACAGTTTTATGCAGAATCAAATGATAAATAATAAGGAAGCACTTACTAAGGTACATAATACATTAATTGCTGAGAAATAGGGATAACAATATCTTAAGAGAAGTTAGAATAAGAAGAAACTTTCATATAGAAAAGCATAGATCATAATTATAACAGACTTCTCATCAAAAACTATGCAATCCAAATTAAAACCTACTGAGATACCACCAAACTCCAGTCAGGATGGCTGTCATCAATAATACAAAAAGCAACAGATGCTGGAGAGGATGCGGGGGGAAAAGGGAACAATTCTATACTGTTGGTGGGAGTATAAATTAGTTCACCCTCTGTGGATAACAGTGTGGCATTTCCTAAAAGTTCTAAAAATCAGCCTTCCATAAGATTCACCAATATCCCTTCTGGTAATATACCCAGAGGAACTCAAATCACTCTACAAAAAAGACGCCTGCTCATTGCAGCATTGTTCACAATAGCAAAGTCATTGAACCAACTGTGCTACTCATTCAAAGTGAACTGGATAAAAAAAAAAAGTGAAACATAAACACAATGGAATATTATGCAGCCATAAAGAAATACAAAAGTATGGACTTTTTAGCACCTTTGATAGATTTAGAGATCATACTATTCAGTGATCTATCATAGAAACAAAGAACTAAATACCACGTGTTCTCACTCATAAGCAGACCCTGAACACTTATCATAATACTATAAGAAAGGAATTGACAGTAGTGGGAAACTGCTGGGAGGGGAGGCACAGAACATCAATAAGGGTAACCTGATCCAAAATCAAGTGACGCGGGGACCAGAAGGAGGCTCAAACTTTTCTTGTACAATGACCACTTGTATACCCAATCCTGCATTGTATCCCACACCTTAAAAAATAAATAAATAAAAACTATGAAATCCAGAACACAGTTGAAAATCAGATTTAAAATACTAAAAGAAGGAAAAAAAAAAGTCAATTCAGAATGATCAGCAATGTGAAAAATATAAATTGTAAATAAAACGAGATACTTTCCATTCACAAATAGGATGAATCTTTGACAACAGAGATAAACTCCTGAGACTATTAGACAGCTTTTCATGAAAAAAGAAAATGGTACTGTTATTAGTCAGAGTTCTTCAAAGAAACAGAAGCAATAAAAGATATAAATATACTACACTCAAAAATGTACATATATAAATATAGAATGCACACAGTGTACACACGTAGAAAAATTTTAAGTAATTGGCTCACATGATTGTGAGGCCTGTAAGTTTAAACTCCTGAAATCCAACAGGCTCAAAATTCAGTGAGTGTTGCACCCCTTGAGTTCAACATTAAGAACTGAAATCCACAGGGCAAGCAAGCAGGCTACAAACTCAGGCACAATTCTATGCAGCAGTCTTATTGCAGAAATTCTTTTACTTGGAAAAAATCTCAGTCTTTGTTTTTAAGTCCTTCAGTGGCTTGGGCGTGACCCATTCAATTATGGAGGTAATCATCTTTATTTAAAACCTACTAATTATAAAAGTTTATCATACATAAAAATTACCTTTACAGCAGTATCTAGACTAGTCTTTGATCAAATAGCTGGGCACTGTAGTCTAGTGAAGTTGACACATGAAATTAACCGTTGTAGATCCCATATAATATTTCTACCAACAAAATAAATGAAGAGTACTGGAAAAAATAAATACTTGTGTAAAGAGGCACATTTCTAATTTATAAAATCTCATGTAAATATAATTGAATATTAAATTAAGACTATCCCTGTAAACTATGGGATAACATATGTAAAGTAAAAATGTTATTACAGTTACACAAAAAACAACTTTATGAATTATATATTTGTATGCACTACATTGCATATGAAAGATACAATATTATTTTAAGGTAAACTACTATTAGTTAAAGATGCATAATGAAAACTTTAGAGAAACTACACACACATATACACATAGATAAAGGTATATTTCATAACTCAGTAGTGGTGATAAAAATAATTATCCAAAAACCCAGTAAACTGATATGAGGAAAATATTTAAAAGAAAAAAAAAAAGGAAAAAGGAAACAAAACCAAATGGAACACATAGAAAACAGTCCATGATATGCTTAACTATAACAATTTTAAAAATTGCTTGGAAAGTAATTGGCATAAACATTCCAATTTAAAACAGAGCACCTAAATTTACATAAAAAGTGATCCTTAATATAAAGTCACACTAACAATAAAGATATGGAAAGGTAAAAAGTAAAAGAATGGGGATCAAGTATATAATATGCTACCACTAATCAAAAGAAAGCTAGAGTGACTAGTTTAATATTACATGATTTAGATTCCAGAATAAGGAGTATTAAGTGATAAAGAGCAATATTTTATAACAATAAAGTGGTAAAATAATCAAGAATACATAACAATCTCAAATAAGTATGTAAAGAGAGTTATATTATATAGATAAAATCTAATGGAACTAACAAGATAAACAGAAATATCCACAAGTCTAGTTGGTGGTTTCAAAAAAAAAGTCTACGTGAAATGTATTAAAGAAAAACAGTAAAGATATGCAAGTCTTGATCAACATTATCAGCTAGCAGACTCTAGCATACTTACAGAATTCTTCCCTCAAGGACATCATAATGTACATTTTTACAAATGTAAAAGAAAGATCCACTGATATAATGTTTGGGATCTTATATTTTTAAAAAGCCTTTCTAGAATAGTCTTAATAAATTTAAAACAATTTAAACCACGCAGAGTAAATTTTCTGACTATAACTAAATTTCCAAATACTAGAAAGTTTAACAGCATGTCACTAAAACTCAAAGGTCAAAGAAGAAATCACAAGGAAATGTTTTTAATTGAAATAAGTAGAGATAAAAAGAGTATATCAAAATTTGTGGAACACAGCTAAGACACTCTTTAAAGGGAGAGTCATAAAATTAACAGTTTATATTAAAATGTGTAAGCTTGAAAATTTTTTTAAAAATCTAAATTTACTTCTTAATGAAGACAGAGAGAACAAGAGAGGAGACAGAGAAGGAAATAAGCAGAAATATAAAAAATAAAAATCAATGAAATAGATATATTCAAATGATAAAAATAAAATAAATAATAGCTGACCTTTAAAATGATAATTAAGGTTTATAGCTCTTAGAAAATATTATGATAAAATAATTTATTAGAAATTGACAATATTAATAATAAAAGACCAAAGCTCACATTTTAATATTGAAACACTGCTATTTTATTGTTTAAAATTGGAAGTAAAGCAAAGTTTGCAGCTCTAATCACTTTTATTCAATATTTTTCTGGAGATTCTAGAGTCTTTAAGTATTCAAGAAAGAAATAATTCAAGTAAGAATGAATTGAATAAATAAAGAAAGAGAAAGAAAGAGAAAATTTAAAAAGGTATCAATTTGGGAATAGGTTCTTATTTGCAGGTAGCATGATCATCTATCTATAAAACCCTAATAGGCCGGGCTCGGTGGCTCAGCCTGTAATCCAGTGCTTTGGGAGGCCGAGGTGAGTGGATTGCCTGAGCCCGCGGGTTCGAGACCCGCCTGGGTAACTTGGTGAGACCTCATCTCTACAATAAATCAAAAATTACCCGGGCATGGTAGCGCACGCCTGTAGTTCCAGCTACTCGGAAGGCTGAGGCGGAAGAATCGCCGGAGCCCAGCAGGTCCAGGCTGCGGTGGACGGGAGCGGCCACCATACTCCAGTCTGGGTGACAGAGTGAGACTCCAACTAAAAAAAAAAAAAAAAAACCCTAATAAATTTTCAAAAAAGTCACCAGCACTAATACGTTAGTATAGCAAAGTAACATGATACAAGGTCAGTATAAACATATCCATATATTTCCACCTACTAATATTAAACAATTGAATACTGAAATTCTAAAAGCATTATTATGCACAGTTGCATCAAAAACATTGAAATACTTGGAGTCAAATATAAGAAAATATGTATAAGATTTATAGAGAAAGCAGCAAAATATTATTCAGAGGAAACTTAGAAGAGCTGAAAAATTCATTACTTCAATTTATTTCCAAGGTAAATCTCAGTAAGCTTTTTTGCTCAAATTTAAGAACTAATTTTTAAAAAAATGTTTAAGGAAATATAACGGACTTAAAAAACCAAAACAGTTTTAGAGAAAAAGAATTACAAAGTTGGAAAATTTATGCTTCCTGATTTCAGGCTTTATATTTAAGATCTAGTATCAAGACAATGTGATATTACTACAAGAAAAGACATACAAACTAATGGGACAGAATAAAGGCCAGATGTAGACCTAAGCACGCTGATTTTTGACTAATGTACAAAGGCAATTCAATGAGAAAAAAATAATTTATTTGAAACCATTGTGTCGGAACAATTGGAAAGCACTAGGAAAATAAATGAGCCTCAACTATTACCTCACATAGCAGATAAAAGTTAGCTCCAAATTGATCTTAGACAAATGTAAAAGTAAACTATAAAATTTTATGTCATTTTGAGCTAGACCAAAAAAAAAAGCATATAAAAGAAAAAAATGAAAGCTGAGACTTTAAGTCAAAGTGAAATTTTATTTGAAAATTTCCTATTAAGAAAATGAAAACAAAATTTTCAGACTCATAGGAAATATGTGCAAATCACATATTTGATCAAGGACATGTTGAGTTTATGTAAATAATTGCTATGTCTCAATAATAAAAAGACAAACCACCAAAGAAAAATGATAGTCAAAATAGTTGAACAAACACTTCACCAAAGAAGATATAAAGATGTCAAATAAACACCTAAAACATGTGTGATTTTATTAGTTATTTAAAATACAAATTAAAAATACACAGAAGCACAGTTACATATCCAATAGAAGAAATAAAATTAAAATATTGACAATACCAGATATTTAAGAGAATTAGAAAACTGGAACTTAAAGATATAGCTTTCTGGAATACAAAGGGTGTAGTTACATTGAAAACAGTATTGTAGTTTCTTATAAAAATTAAACATATATTTGACATACAATACAGCACTACACTCCTGGAATTCAAATTTTAAAAAAATTATTACAAATCTCGAATATTCATAACAATGTTATTTGGAACTAAAAAGTAGACACTCCGAGTGTCTATCAACTGATCAAGGGGAAAATATGAGTCTGAAAATTTTGTTTTCATTTTCTTAATAGGAAATTTTCAAATAAAATAAATTTTATTCTCATATAAAGTTGCAGAAAATAGATTCAGTTTCCTATTTTGACAATTGAAAAGCCAGAAAAAAATAGTTTTCAGGCATTGGTAACCAGGAAACATAAGACAGTGATTCATCAGTAAGGGAAATATAGCCCTATGATATGGACAGTTATTTAACTGGAGAGAGTTTCAAGCTAGAGCACAGTGAGTGGGAATTCAATAGACTTTTGCTGTCTTCCTCATTCCAAAAGACAAAGTCAGGGATACAAGTGTCTAGATCTCCTGGAAAAGTTAAGTCTACAAGAAACTCACTGTAATATATGAACTTGGAATAGATATAAGAGAATGAAAAAACTATACCATGCTTACACTACTCAAGAGAAATATGGAATAGTAAATTAAAACAAAACAAAAGGTTTGATAGTAAAAATATTATCAGAGATAAAGTGGGTCATTTCAAACATAAAGGGGTTGATTATGCAAGAAAATATGACACAGCTAAATGTGTTAACGTGTATGAACCTTCCATGAAGCATTTTAAAACAAATTTGATATAACTGGAAGGAGAAGTAGACACATTTGCAATGATATTGAAGTTTCCAATATTGCTCTTTAGATAATTGATAGAATAAGCAGAAAATCAATTAAAAATAGAAGAGTTTAATAAAATCATCAGACATTAAGATCTAATTGTAATGATGGAAAATTCTACCCTACAAAAACATAAAGGATGATTTTTTTCAAGTGCATGTGAAACATTTACCAAGGTAGATTAACTATGGTCCCATGAAACAAGTTGCAGTAAATTTACAAATAGTAAATAATACAAAGTGTACCCACTGAAGATAAAATAATTAGAAATCAGTAAAAGAAAAGGACGAGAAAATAGCAAAATATTTTAAAATTTTTAAAAATTCTTAATTATCTATAGTTCAAAGAAGAAACCACAAGGGAAATTACAGACTATTTTGATAAAATAAAAATAAAATGTTATATATTAAATGTTGTGAGATGCAGCCAAAAACTGTAAATACTTATGAAATATTAGAATATAAATTTTCTTATCAGCATATAAAAAAATAGCAGTTTCAAAGTTATGACATAAGTTTCTCACAGTAAGATATGAAAGAAGAATTAAAACCTGTGCTAACAGAAGAAAGATAATAATTTTTAAAATGCAAAAACTAAAGAAATAGAAAACAGACTTAGAATAAAATTAGTAAAACCAAAAGGTCATTATTTGAAAAGACAAATATATTTGATAAATCTCTTGCCAGAATTATCAGGACAAGAAAAATACAGAAATAGCTAGGTAATAATAGCAACAATGATAAAGGAAGATATCCCTATAGATCTTAAGGACATTTAAAGTATAATAAGAAAATATTATACATACTTGTATGGCAATATATTTTATGATTTAAGGAAACAGACAAATTACTTGAAGACAAGTTGAATTCACAGTGAAAATTTTCCATACTCTAGGCCCAGATAGTTTCATGGAGAAATTCTATGAAACATTTAGTGAGAAACAATTTCAATTGAAAGCTCTTTTAAAAATAGAAGAGAAGCAAATGCTTCCTAACTTTTCCATGAGGCCAGAATTATTGTGATACCAAAACCAGACAGAAATATTACAAGTAAAGAAAACTAGTATCTTCCATAAATGCAGAAATTGCTAACAAAATTTTAGTAAGTTAAATTTGAAAATATTTAAATATATAATATACTATGATCAAGTGGATTTTACTTAGAAATGCAAACTTGATAAAACATTTTAATATCAATTACTTTAATTCACCATATCAACAAATTAAAATAAAAAAGGAAAGAAACATTTGATCATATCAATAGATGTAGAATTTTTTTAGCACAATTCAGCATCTAACAATGAAAAAATGCAATAAGCACAACAGAAATAAAGATTACTACCTCAACCTGACAAAAAGATGTTTATTAATATTTAACACTGATAGCAAATTTATTGGTAAAACAGTGATTGTCCATTTTTATTGGACAGTTTTTATGAGTATTTTGAGGTTTTTATATATAAATTATAAACACTGATCTTTCATCAGAAATATATCTGAAAATATATTTTCCCTTGCTGTGATTTGTCTTTTTATTTTCTGAACATGGTTTTGGATGAAAAAGAGTTTATAATTTTGATGAAGTCCAATTTATTTAATACTTTATAATTCAAGAAGTTTCCACTCCTTTGTATAAATTATTGCCATATGAAAATTATAAAGATCTTATCCAATATCTTAGATTTATAATTTTAGCTTTTAATTCTAGTCTATTATATACTTAACATAATTTTGATATAAGCTATAAGGTAATAAATAAGTTTTACTGTTTTGTATATGGCTAGCCAACTGTTTCATTGTCAATTTTCTAAAATATTTTTTACCCATAGATTGCCAAAAAAAAATATGTGCACATTAAAATTCATCTAATTCTTCAGAAAACTATAAGTCCATCGTTGGATGCTTTAATGAAAAGATTGCTAGACACAGTGGTTCATGCCTGCAATCCCAGCTCTTCAGAGGATTGAGACAGGAGAATTCCTTGTACCCAGGAGTTTGAGACTATCCTGAGCAATATAGCAAGAGCCAATCTGTGATGAAAGGAGAGAGAGAGAGAGAGAGAGGGAGGGAGGGAGGGACGGAGGGAGAGAGAGAGAGAGAGAGAGAGACAGAGAGAGAGAGACAGAGAGAGAGACATTAGTCCGGAGAGAGAGAGAGAGAGAGAGAGAGAGAGAGAGAGAGAGAGAGAGACATTAGGCAGCGTGGTGGTATGATCCTGGAGTCCCGGTTACTTGAGAGACTGAGGCAGGAAAATCCCTTGATTCCAGGAGTTCCAGGCTGCTGTGAACTGTGGTTGTGACACTGCATTCCAGCCTTGTTGACAGGGCAAGACCCCATTTCTAAAAATATTACAAAGTAGAAAAGATATTATTTATTTGTAGAAAAACTTTTAGGGTGGAAAAGATATGTGCTGCCATCAGCTTAGTCAATACAATTGTATGATCAGTTGAAAACAAATAAAACAACAAAAATACAGTATGGAAAATGTAGTAAGAACATATCTTGTCCATAATCTGCTCACATGCACTGTGTACAGTTTTTGTCTGTTTCTCATAATGCAGCCAAAAATTGTCATTTGGCAATGTATAATGTCCTGATAAACATAGTAATTTTAAATGAAGTACCTTTTTTGTTATAAAATTGGTAACTCTCTTTTCCTTGATTAAAATATATTTTTAAATAAAAAATCAAATATATGGTTGATCATGAATTCAAGGGATTATTTTATTAGCCAAAATCAATCTGTTATCCTCATGGTGTTATATGCAGAATATTTTTCTTTGATTCATAGTGCTAATAGAAAATTACAATGCTCTTTTGTTATAATAAGTAGAATCTAAAGTCATATTACTCAATATATCCATAGAAGGAAAAAAAACAGCATCATGTTTCATGATGAATTGCAAATTTATTTTATATACTTAAAATAGTTTACTAATTGTGACGAGTTTCAATTGCTTTAAATACAAACATTGTACATTAGATTTATTTCCAGTATTTTTTTTATTGGAAAGGAAACTAAATTTAAATATATATATACAAAAATGGGATCATTTTATTCTCTAATCTTTGGCCATGTTAAGTTGCATTAATTCTGACAATTAGAATTTACTGTGTACTATAACACTGGCATAGTGAATAGTGTCAGAAAGAAAGAATTAATAGGTAGTGTTAATCCTACCTATTAAATACCCCAAAGAAGCTTCATTATGTATTCAAATGTGTGTGTTCTTTTTTTTCCCCAATGCCTTCATCATTTTTATAATAAACCAACTCTATATTAATTTATCATTAATTATTTTTGTAGTATTAAAAGGAGAATTTCTAAACACTTAATCTACAACATTGAATATAAAAGGCATTGTCTTGCTATGTGTCCTGGCCAGATGTATTAAAAATATGAACAGAACTCTGAAAAAGTGAGATGACAGTCAGTACACATGTAGCATAGTATTTTCAATTAGTATTTTAATTATGCTTTGTGAAATCTAGTGATACGTTTTTATTTCCTAAAAATAAATTAGGTAAATCTCATCAGAATTATCTACTCCTATGGATAGTCATTTACATGATAAACCACTTTGATCTACAACTGCATTACAAAAAACCAATTGCCTCATGCTGTTCATGGAAGTCAGTAATAGGACACAGACTGTGATGCTATTAAAGCAATTCAGCAACAGAATATTAGGATGTCTACTAAAATATTACAAATGAGTAGCAGGATTTTATGTAGTGCTACCAGAATGCTATAATATTATAGGGTTTGCTTTGAATATACCGTTTTGCCAGTAAATAATATTTCTAATGTAACTAATGTAATTATGTTTCCTATCCAACAGAATCCACATTTTGTCCTAAATCATGGCATTGCAGTCATCATGGCAAAATAAAATTTCTTTCTGTTCTGAAAATGACTTGATTCCTTTCTATGGTTTGCAAACTAAATATTTTGTTAACCTTGCATCGATAATATCTAAATACTAAGTATTAAATCTAGTAAATTTTGTTAAATAATATAAAAATATCAAGATTAAGAATAGTAGTTTTGTCTTTACTGTTAAACATTTAAAAGAGCATAATTAGTATTTGAAAATTGAAGCCATTGCTTCATTACATGGATATAGAAATGTTCTGTGTGAAAACAAAGTGTCTACCATCTTACTTATCAGAAAACTTCCTTTTATCTTTCATCTGCCAACATGAAACTAAAGAAAGTTCTTCACTGCTGATACTTATAGATATTTCCAAGCATTGTTTATTATAGCCCTCAACTCACTGACTAGACAACAATAACCATTCTAGAAATATAACCCAGGTTTTTACCTTTTTATATATAGGTTTTATGGATTATTGCTTTTTTGTTCATTGATTTATGTTTATGAAAATGCTTATTATGTACAAGGAGAAATGTGAGATTGAAATATAACTCAAACTATTTCCCTTATTAAGATTGTTATAGTGAAAATAGGAAAGATAAGATATAAACTGAGAAAAATTTCACAACAAACTAAAATTACCAAAAGATCAGGACACTCTGGATAATAATATATTAAGATGAAGACAGTTAATGTCAATAATGGATACTCTAAAAAATCAACATTTATAGTCATTTAACAACAACAATTTTTCTTATTTTTAAATGTGAAAAACCTAAACCATAGAAATTAAATAATTTTTCAAAAATCAAACTCAGCTATTGAAACTATATTAAAAAAGAAAAAGTTCTAAAGGTTTGCTTGGCCACTAGAATAAAGCTAATATTTCTTTTTGATGATATAGGAACACTTCCATGATGCTTAGACTATGAAATATTATCATGCCTAAAGATTGTGATATTGATTAAATTGATCATTAAAATTATTATTTTTACTATTATAATTTCTTTTTTAGTGAGAAAGCAGGATTTACTAAGAGGACCCAAAAACTCCCATAGTGGGAGTGGATGCAAGAGGGTTGCTTCATTAAAATTATTATGAATTATGGGTAGGGTATGGAAAGTTAAATAGGTATTTTTGTTTGTTTTGGTCAGTGGAAATTTCCTAACAATAAGAATAATTTGAAAAAAACACTTTAATATGTAGAAATGAAGTACAATATAGTATGGAACACATTCTATTTCATTGGAAGAAGATAATAAAATTTAACTTTATAGGCATGGTAGAAAGTTGTCACCTTTGGTATCACAATCTTCTACAAAATAATAGCCTTTGGTCATTTTGAACATTATCAGCACCTTTTCTCTGATAAAATTAATGAGGAACTGGACAGAGAAACTCCTGAAAATAGACTCGGACAGTTGTCATAATTCAAATAAAAGTTTAATGAAACTTAAAACTATCTCATACATCCAGATGGACTAAGGTTATATTATAATACTTGCAGTTTTTAGTTACCTCAGTTCATACTGCTGGCTGTTGCAGAAACAATATGTCAGTGTGACATGTCCTGCGGCAATGAAATGTTTCTCTCAAAATGAGGAATATTTACTGATGAATCTTTTGGACTTCTTAAAAATAAATGTGGATAATTATCCAGTGTGATTTTGATCACTCGTAAGAAACCTGAGACATTTCCTTTCAAGTGGCAGCTGTAGGTGCTATCTTCTCCCCTTGACAGCACATGTTGACTTTATGTGTAATATATTCTTGTTTAGCATTTGACCAAGTACTAGTGAAATCTCAGGCTCTCTTACATAGCCGTTGCTAGGTCTTTCTCTTCATGCAGAAATAACGTCTTAAAAACTCAAGCTAAGATTTCTATTCTATATGCATAATGATAAATCTGTGCTCCTGCTGGGGACCATTTTCACAGCTTCTTCTCTAATAATTAAATGACCACCAGCAAGCATATTGCCCATAGAATTTAAAGAATAAAAACATTTTTCTTGATGTCCCTTTTAGCAAAAATGATTTTTATCACTTTTCTTCCATTTTTGTGACATTTTAAATAAATTTACAACTGATTAAGGCAAAGGTTATTTCTTAGCATTGTTTAATCCTCTTTACATAGTTAATTAGCATCAAGTATTTCTATTTTCTTGTGCAAATTTGTTGGAGTAAAAATTCTGGATGTGTGTTTTAAATGCAAAAAGTTTTGGTAGTGAAATATGCAGCCTTAACAAAATGTGTCCTTTCTGAATGCTGTTTTTGAATCTTAGAATCTGCACCAGGTTATCAATCTTAAATGTATACATTTTAAGAATAAAGATTATATTTTATATATTTCTTACTGTAAAAACATGTGATGATGTCACAAACCAGTCAAATCAAAAATCAATTTTCTATCTTCTGTCATGCCAAAGAGTTATCCTGCTTACATTCGGTGATTTTATATATATTAATATGTGAAAACCCTAAGAAATGTTCTGAGACAGCTGTTAAACAAGTAGAAACTTTGTCTTAGACACTTTAGGAGGGAGAGATATTTATACTTGAGTCAAAAATTAAGCTGATTAAGGACAGGGAAAGATATCTGAAGAGTCATGAGGAGATTTAAGCATTTATATAAGATAGAAGATAAATAGGATCTAGATAAGTAAATTGATAGATAGATAAATAAGATCTAGAAAGAGTCAGATATATGACTTGGTAATTTACTTGAGACAGTGCTCAATAGCAAACACAATAGATTCTTCCAAAATGAAGTAAATACAAATGTCTTGCATCATCAAAATAAAGAGACAGACAGAAAGATGGGAAAAGGGTACGTGTGAGTGTGTGTGTGTGTGTGTGTGAGAGAGAGAGAGAGAGAGAGAGAGAGAGAGAGAGACAGAGAGAGAGAGAGAGAGAGAAAAGAGAGAACTTTGTAAAGAAACTACTTATCAGGAAGGAGGCAGGCTTCTGCTATGGAAGGACTCTAGGTTCTAACAACATTATTTGCCTTATATTTACCAATGTTTATATTACATCATTGTGTAATATCTAAAAATAAGTATTTTTTAAGCTTTGTAACTATTTGGTACTATAATATTGTAAGTTTCATCGGAGAAGTAGAAATAGAACATAGTAAAGAAGTGAAAGATATCACAAAGAGGGAATCATTCTTTCCAGATTTAGAATAAGGATACTGAAGGAATTAGGATCAAAACAATAGGTCTCCTAAGAAGTTATCATAGTTGTATTATCTCTCAAGTCAGATAATATAACTGGGATATTGCCTGATGCTTCTATACTTTCATTTGTGCAACATAAAAAAAATTAATTTTAAGAAATAAAGGAATGATGCTAATTTTTAACTTCCTAAATTCAATCAGTGATTTCTTATACGTTTTTATCATTAAGTAGATCCTTTTAGTGTAAATATTTCCAGAACATATATACTATATAATTTACCATTCTAGAAAATTAATGTAGTATATCTTTGTATCTTTTTTAAGATTATTCAGTGAATAATGATGAAAAACTTGAATCAAGATCTTATTTTTCTTGCATACAACATTTATATTTAAAGATTCTCAAATTTTCTGGTGTAATTAAAACATTTAGATTTTAACTTGTTTGCTATATATAATGTTTTCTCCTATTTCAAATACCATTTTTAAATGTTATTTTTTCCCAACTGTTTTCTGCACAATGTAATGTGTTCACAGCCTTCCTGTAAGATTTTAATAATACACTGCACTAACCCTGTTCTTAAGCTTTGTTAGGATATTGCAAAGTATACATCATAAAGTAAAGATGAGCCCACCTTCAAGGACATTTTTACATATCCCCCAAAACAATGTTCTAGACAAAGCTATGCGAAGGCAAATCAGCCCATATTTAATTTATACAGTTTTATTTTCTCAAGGTTACTTTTAAATAATTCCAGCAACTTTTTCCAAATGATCTTGTGCCATACTTTTTTTAAAGATTATATGGATTCTCTGCCATCTTCATGAAGCTAAGGAGAAAAGTTTCTCATTCTTTTGAATGTAGAGAAATTTCCATCATCTCTTAAAAGAAAAAGTAAGAAAAGTGTTCATTTTGACTGTGACTTTTTAGTTGCTACACTGCTTTCTTCACTCTCTTCTAAATCACTAAAAGGTTGGAAAATGGCAGGAAATTTCAGAGGTGCACAGGCACATGAATCAAGTCTTCAAACTTAATGGTGAAATAGTATTGTGTGCTAGTATCCAGGTGTATCTAGGTGCTCTGATGAAGAGTTATTTTCAGTAAATGTTGAAAGGTTGACAGTAGCTGCTTTGTAGATTTGGAAAAAACCAAGTTGATAACAATCATATAAAATTGCTCTTTTAATGGTAGAAATTTTTTAAAAAAGAATTTCTTTGGAGTATTGACTTAAAGCCATGAAATACACTTCCTGGAAACTTCTTATAAACTTATAATTGACTCACCTTAAAAGTGTTAGAGAAAAGAATAAAGTAACACAAAATTTTTTCTCCTTCTGTTCATTTGTGCACATTTTTCTTTCTGTGTATTACCTATTTATCTCTATTTTACTCCTATGATAAAGATAATAGACTATGAATTAAATATAAGTACCTGAAGACCAGTCTATGTTTATACACATTTAAGATTTTTGCACCTAAGGTAGTCCGAGTGCTAAAACAAATAGACTATAAATTTGCCAAGGTAATGATGCCAAATATGACATACTTTTGAAAAAGGTAGCATTGAAAACATTGTTATTTTTAGAAAAAAATAGATGTGATTTTTAAGTGAACTCTATATTCCCTTAAAGACAGAATAAATTCGTTCCCTGGAAGAAAAAATAACATTGGCTTATTTCAAAATGAGCAGTCAGTCTTTCTAACATTGTGTGATCTAAATATTACTATTTATTTTCTGTCATCCCTCAGAACACAGCTTTGGGGGACATATTGAGAAATAGTAAAAAATGGAAAAGGAAAGGAGAAGAAGAAGATCAAAACTGAAAGAGAAGGAATACAGAGTCCAAATGCTTTGTTTTTCAAGGTAATTTAATGACCATTGTTAAATCCTTTGAAATAAGTAATTTGTTCTCCATAGTTTCTCCTTTCCCTTCATAATATATATTTCTCAATTACTGTAATATGTTCCTTTTTTTATATCTCCTTTCAAATAATTAATTTTACCGAAACAATTATATTCTTGAATTTTCTTTTAGAGAAAGAAAAGTATATTGAATTAAAACTGAAGTGTTCTTTAACATTTTCATTAAAAAAAATTATCCCAGAGGAAATGATAGCTAGCAATTCTGTGTTTTTCCTCTTTAGACATCTATGTATTAATATGACTACAAGTAATTTAGGTTTAGATTCCTGCTTTATGTAAAGCAGTATTATATGGAATGATTATTCTTCAACCTCCTTTAATAACAGTATGTAATCCTGGAAATTGGGGAGGGGGCATATGGAGAATTGCATTCTTCTTTATAACTTCTGACTTGACTTCTTATGATTTTTTAAAAATTCATATCTCAAAAGAATGATATATGGCACACCTTCCTTCTTTCTGACCTTCTGCCCTTTGATATTTAATAGGCTAATCAATTTCAATGTTTAAATTTTCCTCATCCTCTGTCTTTGTTTCTTCTGTATTCTCTAATAATGATCAAGATCCCATTACTTTGTTCATGACTAAAGCCTAGCAGCCTTCCCTGATATATCAATGTTTTTTCTGTTACCATCACCCTGTAATACTCAATTCATCACAATGTATTCATGAGTCTAATATTCCTAAGATTCTAACATTCTCTATTTCTCAGATAATTGAGTGATACTTTGCCACTGGCAATAATTAGTTGACAGGCTACCATTGTCTACTATGACAAATTCTAACTAATTACTACTTTTAAGACTTGCTTTAACATTATTCTTTGTAATGCAGTAAGATAGACTTTCCATATTTCCATAATTCCTTAGGCTAAAATTCTATCACATTTAACCCAGTGAATTCAATTCTTTAAAAATATTAATTATAATAGAATCATAGATATGCAGGGTCAGGAGAGGACAACATCTAGAAGAGACATCTTCACATTATAGTTCATACCCAATTTTTAAGAAAAAATTGGACTTTGTTAACTGTTATCCTAAACTTCTATACCAAGTTTACACTTGATCTCATGGTAATTGCAAAAAGTCCTAAACTATCATCCATAAACAGCTAATGTCTGCATATAATTAAGTACAGTAGTAAAGTTTGCAATTTAATATTCTTGATACATTAAATAATTAAATAATATGAATTTTTAAAAATTCTTTAAAAACATTTATACCTTTTTCTGTGAATCAAAATACAATCATTGGAAAATGACTTCAAATAAGTAAAAAATCAGCATGGGACATTATTTCTTTTGGACTCAGAGAAAATATAATTCTGCTTCTAGTTTTCTTGCTGACCAATATTATAAGGATTCAGTATGAAACTTTGTCTGTAAAATGAATTCCGCATCATTCCACAGTAATTCACTTTGATCTGTCTCCTCTACCCTGTCCACTGTCATCTGTCCCAATTCTTGCTCTGTACTCTGTGCTACAAACATAATGAACTATCTGAAGTTCATTATGAGTTTGTTACCTGAACATACATGTATCTTCTCATCAGAGCATTTGTACCACTGTTTAGGATATAGACTTTTTCCTAAAATAAAAATACTTGATACTTCTAACATTTATTCTTGAGTAGGTATCAAAAATGCCTGATGCTCCTACTCATGAATCAGAGATTACATTCTTCTTGAAATCTGCTTTGGCCTGGAATCCCATACTTTACCCTTGGTATATTACTGTCATGATAGAGTTTACATTTTCTTACTTTTTAATGTACTGTTAAGTTCTTGAGGTTTAAGCAATAATAAAAGAGATTCTTTAAGATTTAGGCTGGTTTATTAAAAATATTATATAGGATGAGGAGGGCATTCCAAATAGAAGAAACACCGTAAGCTATGCTGCAGAAGTGAGAAAAAGTAAAGATACATATTCATTTTTAAAGTGAGCAAAAGAGGTATTTTAGAGGTCAAGGAAGGTTAAGTTGTAATGAGTCATGAATGTGGACTCAGATGATTAAATAATAATAATTTTTTAATTTGAAGGTTAGACATAGAAGACAAAAATTGATTCACTAGAAAATGACTTGTTTATATCAAAGAAATATTGTAGAAGTACTAAGTTAGAGTAATAAAGCATCATTGCTTAGATTGATTGAAATGGGTAGTAGATTGACATGATATATTATGAAGGTAATACAGAGATTATATGCTGTCAGGATTTATAGAAAACAAACAAAAGAGGGAAGTTTGGGATGCACTTCAAATAATAAAAAAACAGCGACAACACCACATTGTTTCCAGAAAAGCTACTTGACAATGGGTATGGAAAGCAGAAACAATCATTTGGACCTTGACTTTGGGAGTAAGTTTTGTCAGAGAAATGGAATTGATGACATCACTGTATATGCCCACTTTGTCTCTCCTGTGCTAGATATGGTGTTTGAATAGTTACTATTTTTATTAGCTTATTCAATTATGTTCACCTGTAATTCTCTCAGACTAAGGAAAAAGCAAAGAAAAAATGAATATGAAGAGAGAATATTTCTTAATCTAATAACTATAGTCTTTCTTATTCATCTTTCATATATTTTAATAGTTATTCTTATAGTCAGACATAAGTAGAATGTATAAGTTTGTAACCACCAGAGATTGTTTGGAAAAATAAAATGAATTATAAAGCTAATTGTTTAAAGAATATCCTAAAAGGATTCAATTGTTTTCTGTTATTAGAATCTAGATTTTTCTATAAGTTGTCAAAACTACTGTTTCTATTCAAGATCATGTATTTAATTAGCTATAATATTTATAATGGAGTTCCTCTAAATGCATAAAAGTAGGAGTGTAATTAGACACAACTTTCAAAAACTGGTAAAACTCACTTTTTAATTACCTAAGATTTATTTATCTTTTATAAAATGTTGAAATGTAAATATTGCAATTTACATGGTAAGAAAGGCATTTACTCATTATATTTCTTGTGGATGATGAAAGTCATTTGATTTTTAGATGTTTTTAATCCAAATGCACAAATATATGCTGATCTAGAGACACTCCTATTTTTTCATTTCAACAAATAAATGAGGACTAAAAGTCCTATAGAAATGTGAAACTTGTTTAGTTTTCACCTGTTTTCTTAATTTGCTACTCATAGCTGCATGAAGAGTCAGTAGAAACTTTTTTATAACTTATTTTGTGTTCAATATTAATGGTGTTATCCCAATCTTCCTTTAGTTTATTTTTTTTAACATAGTCTTTAATAAATAAAGCATCTTTATCTATTCAGTCTTCTTATAATAGCCTTAGATTTTTAGATTTTTTGTATTATGGTAGTTGTTCAAGGTCCACTTATGACTGAGAACATGTGGTACTCGGTTCTTTGTGTCTGTGATAGATCAGTCAGTATTATAGCCTCTAATTCCATCCAAGTTGCTGTGAAGTTCATAATTTTGTCAGTTTATGGCTGAACTGCAAAGAAAGAGACCACCCGATTTCTCAAAAGGATTTCCCTCAAGGCATCAGTCAAATAATGATTACTATATGTATGGAAGAAAAGCTACCTCTTTCTAAAGGAAAACAAACAAACAAACAACAATAACAGTACCCAAATAATTAAAGGGAACAATTAAAGATCTCACAGAATTTTTTAAAAGTCTCTCTTCCTAATCATCATAGTAGAAAACCATATAATTCACAAGTTCCAAAAAATCATAATTTAAGATTCAAATCAAACTCTCAGATACAAAAATGATGACATATGAATTTAACAAAAAAAGATTAAGAGTGAGGTAGATAAAATGAGTATAAAGTTAAAGACATAGCAGTACAATACAAACTACTCAAACAAAACTCAGAGAATTTTTAAAATAAGAACACAGATAACTATTTTTTTATTAGAAAATAAAGTTTATTTAGAAAGTAAAAAAATAGAGAGAGAAAGAGAAAGAGGAGATTCACCTCCCCAAGGTAGGGGAGCAAGGAGACAACTTTTAATAGCATAATGCACATGTGATTTAAGTTCCTGAAGAAAAATGTATAAAAACTTTTTGGAAAAAAGTTTTAAAATATAGGAATATTTTTTTAAAAATTTATAGTTTTGTTTTTAAAAATAAATGTATTGTGGATATTTACAGTACATAACATAATGCTATTGAATATATATAGACAGTAAAAGGATTACTACTTAAGTAAAATAATATATCCATCATTTCATAAAGTTATCTTTTTTATTTTTTGTGTGACAAAAACAGTTAAAATCTGCTCATTTAGCATAATTTTGAAATATGGTACATTTTAATTATCTATAGTACATATGTTGTACATTAGATCTCTAGGCTTGTTCATGCTACACATCTGCTACTTTATATCCTCTGATCTTCATCTCATTTTCTTGTTACCCCACTTCCCATCCCTGGTAATCACTGTTTGTTCTCTATTTCGTTATATTTGATTTTTTAAAAGATGGTTCTCATAAATGAGATCCTGCAATAATAGTCTTTCTGTATCTAGCTTACTTCACTTAACATAATATGAATTGTAAACCTACAGATCCAAGAAGTTCAATAAAACTCAAGTATTAAATATTTTTAAAAGATTACTATGTACACCATAATCAAAGTATTTAAAACAAACAACAAGGAGTAAAATCTTTAAAACAGTGAGAGAAAAGCAATACATTATATACTGAGAAACTAAGATAAGGATGACAGCAGAGATTTTGTTGGGAATAACCCAGAGCACAGTCACAAAGCATCTTTAAAATACTGAAAAGACAGAAATAAAAGAAGCTATCAACCTAAGTTTCCAGAACAAGTGAAAATATCTTTCTTTCAGAAGGTGAATTAAAAGCTGAAGTAATTAATTGCCAGAAAATCTGAATTATAAAAGTTGAACAAAACTTCCAGGAAAAATAAAAATGACACTAGTTCTGGTTACTACCTGGAAAAATATAAATTATGTTTATCCTTATGATGTCCATCAATTTAAAATCTCATTTGTTATTAAAGGTAAAGATAATATCAATGCATCATGAGGTTTATACAATACGTAGAAGTAAATTGTATGATAACCATGGTATAAAATTTAGGATAAGAAAAATGAAAGTGTATACGGTAAGGTGCTTAGGTTATACATGAAAAGGTACAATATTACTTGGAAACTAGAATGTGATAAGTTCAAAAATTAAGGAGTTTCTGCCAGAGTGTAAAGTAATGCACCATCTCCATTCTGAAATTGTTGACATTAATTTTAAAAATCTATTGAATGAAGTAGTGATGTAATCAATTTGCATTATGGAGTAAAATCATTTTCTCATTGCATGCTAGCATTTTATGTATCACTGTAGCAGTTAAGAGAAGGAACGTTAAGTAAATGTGATTCATACATTCGGTGAAATAAAGAAAAATATGTAAAATGTCAGTAGATAAGTAGAATACCAGTATGACTCACTTTACATGTCATTGTGCTAACTGGGCAAGTTGTGCAAGTTGAAATTGTGTCCTTGATCTGCAAGGTTTCAACAGCTGCACAAGTGTGCAAAACAAAGACATAATTCTGATATACAAGAGTTTCAGTTCAAAGTACTGTCTAAAATGACAACTGTCTGCATATAAAAAAGAGTAAAGGAAACTAAAAGTGAATAATCTAATACATAAAATTATGAACTCAACTAATGGGTACAAAAATGGAATAAACATCAAATGATAGGGCTACGGAAATGGAGGACAAGTCTATAGAAAAAAATTTTAAACTGAAGCATAGAGAAAAAAAGTAGAATATAGTTTGCAAAGCATATGAGAGATGTATAGTACAGTAAAAGGTCTAACATATGTTTAGTTGCAGACACAGAAAAAGATAAAAGAGAGCAGAGTGTAGCAAAATTAGACCGTGGCAGAGAAGTTTTCAAAATAGTTGCACAATGCCAACTCAAGAATAAAAAAGCTCTGTAAATCCCAATCAAAATAAATTCAAAGAAGACCATATGTAGGCACTTCTTAAAGAAGTTTTTTTTTTTTTTTTAGTTGGTGTCTCACTCTGTTGCTCACCGCAGACTCAATCTGCTGGGCTCAGGAGATCCTTCCTCTCAGCCTTCCAAGTAGCTGGAACTACAGGTGTGTGCCACCATGTCCTGCTAATTTTTTGATTTTGTAGAGATGTGGTCTTTCCAAGTTGCTCAGGCTGATCTCGAACTCCTGGACTCACCCCAAAGGACATTTTTTTGTTTCCCTGGATGAAAAAGTCCTCAAGGGGAAACATTTTGCCGATGTGGAAAAGTTGAAAAAAAATGGTGAAAGTACTAAATGGCATCAAAACTGACTATTTTAAAAACTATTGAGCAGTGGAAAAAGCATCTGGATAGATGTATTGCATCAAATGGAGAATACGTTGAAGGTGACACAATTTTTTATAAATAAATCCGTGTTTTGGGAAGTCCCCCTTGTATAAAAATATCAATAAACAAAAGAGTGTAATTTTTATGTTTGAAGTTGGACCTATAGGTTCTCTATCAAATAAATAATAACATATATTTGTCTCCTCTTTTTTTCCAAAAGTAGAATTTATACTTTACTCCTTCTCTTTATAGATTCTTAGGAACACCAGAAGAATATAAAGCTATTTATGACATAATAATTAATATATTTAAATATTAATATGCTTATAGATAATTGGAACAATAATTAATATACAAATATAACTCTAATACAAGACAGAATATATCAGTTTCAGTGTGTATCAATTTTTTTAATGTAGTATTTGAGGCCAATGACATCCCCCGACCCCCCCACACACAAACAAGCTAGTAAAGTTGAAGGTACAATCTTGCTTTGAGCCAGAGCTTTTTTTTCCCCCCCAAAAAAATGCTTAGGTCAACTTGAAAGCTGAATTTTTTCATCTCTAAAAATGTCTTCAAATTAACCAAGTGAATTAATGAAATCAATGTCCATTCCAGGAAGTTCTCAAACTTTACTACAAAACAAATATCCATACGCTTTGTTAGAGCTCTCTTTTCTTTTGTTACAATTTTACATTTATTTATGGTCATAAATATCAGTAGTAAACTCCTTACTCAGCCTGATGATCTTATCCTCTCTGGAACTAACTCTGAAATGACATAAGGTCAGTTGGATCTTCAATTTCAATTGCAAAGTTGCTCACAGAAGCAATAAAAAAAAAACACATGAAACTTTCAAAGTAAATTAGAATCAAGAAAAAATTCACCAAAACTGCTATTGGCAAAAAATCATTTATAAAGATATATCCCTAGAATAATGGCACACACACACACACACACACACACACACACACACACACAGAGAGAGAGAGAGAGAGAGAGACTTAAAAATCCTTATTTTCCAATTGTAAAACTGCCCTCATATTTGATAGTATAAATTTTAAAATGTCTTTATCTTGACTGTCATTTATTATTAATAAGAGAGCTTATATTTATTAAGCATTGTCTATCAGTTAAAAGTTACAGAAACACTATACTATCATATTTATTTTTATGGCACTGTAATGAAGGTTTCATTGTTATCCTTAGTTTATAGGGCATAGACTTGGTGAGAAGATAATTTAGGCTTCCTAAAAAGTATACTCTGGTACACATTTCCGGAAATTCAAATCTGGATGGTCTGATTTCATCGTGGAGATGATTTTAGCTGTCATTTAATTAATTACATTTTGCAGAACAACAAATCTTTGAGACAGAAAATAGTAGCATAAATCATCAAATAAAGCCATATATTGGTAATAGTGAATATGATGTATTTAAAATAAAAACCAAATTATTACTAAGTACTATAGGAATTCAGTTAAATTAAAAAAAAAAACTAACAAGATTGAAAACACATAGAACTTTGCTTTTCAATAAAAGACAAGGAAATAAATTTTATATTACATAAGTAAGAATTTTCTGGATTACTAGTGTTGAAGATACAGTTGAGGAAAGCTTTTACTGAATCTCTGGTGAGGCATGCAATATAATTACCATATCAAAAATAAAAATAAATTTTAAAAAATCAAAGGAATAAGTCAAAAGACAAGACAAATTCTTCATTGATGCAAAGCCTAGACCTAGACTGCATGGAGATAAACGGAGAAAGGGGTTTATGTTTTGTATTTGTTTTTGTTTGAGTTGGGGTCTCACTGCAGGCAGGCATGCAGTGACCAGATCAGGGATCACTATGGCCTCGACCTCCTGGGATCAGGCTTCTGTCTCAGCCCTCTGGAGTAGCTGGGACTATAGGCACATGCCACCACCCTCCATTAATTTTTTTTGATTTTTTGTAGAGATGAGTTTCCCTATGTTACTCAAGCTCGTCTGAAACTCTTGGGGTCAAGCAATCCTCTCCCTTTAGTCTTCCAAAGTGCTGGATTTGCAGGCGTAAATCATTGTGCCTGGCCTGGGAAAGTTTAGAAATTAGAGATTACAGCAAACTTGGAGACAGCTTCAGGTATTTCTGGCATATCTAATAATCATGATGATCATGAAAAGCATGATAAAAATAAATTCTATTACTATCCATACCTACTACTGACCTAAACGTATTGCAGTGTTAAGACTATAGATTCTTAAATGAGGAAAACCCAGGTTTGAATGAAGCTCTGACATATATTATTTCTCTCTAAGTCACTATAATTGTCTGAATCAACTTTTTTTTTTTCAGGTTTCTAATTCTTGATAACATCAATCAAGTCAAAATACTCAAGTGGCTGGTCTGAGTCATGCTGGGAAAAACAAGACTCTTCTTGCAAATATTTACAACTAATTTACTGTTCACGACTTCATTTTAACATAAAAGGAAGAAATTTTGTCATCATTTCAAAATATGCCCTGAAAAATTACGTTTATAATATTGAAAAAGCCCACCAATATGTAACTGTAAGTTAGAGGCCCATTTTCTAGATGATTTCTCTGAATCAGAGAAGAAATAAACCTGCCTGGAATGAAAGCAAAGCCTTTACTCTTCCCTCAGCAAAAATCTGATTTTTCTTTTTTCTTCTCTCCAGCTTGAGAGTACAGGAGAATAACATTGTTTTATATATATTTTGTGATTTTTATGTCTGTAAATATTTGTGGAGGTGGAAGACATTGATCTGGTTCTGTCTCTGAAACTAGAAAATATGCCTCTTATCTGTTCAAATGCACTCACTACCTAAACGTAAAAAAGAATAGAAAATATTCATAGTGATTCCTGCAGGCTCTGACTCCAAATGATTCATGCAAACAAAATGTATTGAAAAGTTCACATAATTTGGAGATTACTTCATTTGAAGGTTTTATATTATTAATAAAAAATGAGCCCCCCAAAGATTAAGCAACTACTTTATGGAAGTTGTTACAACATCTGAATGGTTAGTGAGAAATCAAGATTACAGCTACTAGGTTGAAAGTCTGGAAATAGGTCTCCTGAACTCTAATTAATAATTTTCCATTTTAGCCAGCATATCTGAATTACTAATATAAACATAATGCTATAGGGTAATTTTTAAAATAACTCAAATTAAAGTATATGTGTCTGTGTGTGTACTGTACAATGATACCATGATTTCTAAATTGGATATTTTGAAATTCTAGAGACCTATTATTATTTGGATTCATAAATTTAAAAAAACATTACTATGCATAATAAAAACCACCTAATAAATATTTATTAAACGAATAGAAGCATTGTATATTTACTTATCACCTCAGTGTTTATGTCTTTGATGAATGATGAAAATATCTATTTTTACCTCATTATCACTTAATTTCGAAATGGAATGATTTCAAATGATTGAATATAATATTTATCTATTCATAGAGAGTCTCTATAGAGTGAAGTGTATTTTGGGATTCTAGAATAGAATCAGGCAAGGTGAATTTTAACAGTTCTTCTGTTGATGCTGGGCTGTCAATTAACCTCGTTGTTTCTTAATATCAGCACTAATGTGATTAATAATCTAAGATTTAATATTATCTAACAAATGTATAATATATTTACTACCAGAGTTGTGTAGAAAAGTTATTTTAAAATAAATATAAATATGCAGTTACCACCTTAGGACAAAGTTGGAGAAAGCTTGTCTTTGTCTGCTCAGCCAGCTATAACCAAGTCTATAAACTGGGTAGCTCATAAACAACAGAAAGATATTACTTACAGTTCTGGAAGCTGGGAAATCCAAGAGCAAGGCGCTAACGGGCCCTGGTGAGGGTCTGCTTTCTAGTTCGTAGACTGTAGTCTCCTTGCAGTAACCTCACGTGGCAGAAGGGATTAGGGAGATGTCTGTGATTTCTTGTTTAAGAGATTACATTTCTTATACATTAATTCCATTTATGAGACTCTGGCCTCATGACCTAATCACCGCCCAAGGGTCTTACCTCCTAATACCATTATACAGAGTGTTAGGTTTCAACAAGAGAATTTGGGAGGGATGTAAACATTCAATCTGTAGCAAGCATAGACTATATGTTTAAAACTGAAATAAACGTTTGAGAATTTTGATAGATCATTCTTATTTTTGCATGTTTTACTATTTTTACTCTTGGTGATCAAAATATAGTCTTTAAATGTTACTTGGTTGTTGATGACCAATTACAAAAATAACTACAGGCTCTATGATCACAGATTAAGGCAAAGTCTAAGGCAACCTGACCTCTTGGTACATTTCTATTAAAAATGCAATTTGGGAGAGCAAATCAGGCTCAAATTAATAGTGCAGTCATATTTTTTTTTTAAAAAACTCCACATATCTAAAGTGTATAAATAGTGAAGTTGCATGCCAAGCATGTACTAAAGCAACATGGTTTTAAAACAGCATAGTTTAGACTTTTTTTCTTTCAATTTTTCACTTTGCCTCAAATATCAGAACCACTCCCAACACCATCAACAAAATCCTAGTTACATTTGAGTATTATTGAATTAAAATGCATGTCTCTAGGAAACTAAGTGTAAATAAGTCAATCTCTCCAGCGTGTATGCTCTAGTGTTTAATGTCTGGTCTGATGATCTCTGTCTAAGCAGCAGAACATATAGAGCTGGATTTTTTTTCTCTTCAAATCTTGACGTAAAAAGGGGGCTTTGCTATCGGGGGAGATTTTTCCATTGTGATTTTTTCTTCTAGATTCCTATATCATGACACCACCATGTAACTACATATCAGAACTGCATTTTTTTTATTTCCCAAAAGAATGCCAGTCACTGGGATATATTTTGATGTTCATTTCCTATTTCCAACACTAATAATTTTGCCTCAGTAGCCTGGAATTGTAGCTTAAAAATCTTGTCTTCCTCTACTCACCCTACCATCCCCTTCCTTTCCATAGTGCCTTCAATCACTTTCTGCTAAACTCACATTCCCCTCATCCTCACCCCTGAAATAGCAAGTTTTCTCTTTGCCCCTTTCTCCTTGTGCCTCTTATGGTGTACAGTCTTGGCTGGTGTGGGAAGAGTAGGACTGCCTGAAAGTGACAGTGGACAATAAGTGTCTGAACAATAAGATTACTTATTCTAAAGATTCCTGCCTCTCAATATGAAAGACTAAGGCCACATTTCATTCCTCACAGACCTACGACTGCCTTGCTCTGAGTGGAATGACTAAAACTTATCACTGGACTCAAGATCCCAGTTGCTGGTCATCTAGTTTTCTGTCACCAGTTGGATGAAAATTCAGCTGTCTGGCTCCTAAACTGAAGTTGTTGTTTAACGTTTGTCATATCAAGTTGAGTATTCCATTAGACATATGTCTTACCCTTTTGCATATAAGCTTTTTAGACATTTTTAAAAATCCATCTTTACAAAACTGGAAAATATCACTGATTTTACTATAGTAGCCAATCAATCAATGTTGAACTATGCGGGATGGCTCTGAAATAGACTCACAAATGTTAGCTTCTTGATTTAGTCTGCACACAATATTGTCTTTTATGATTTACAATTTCTTGTAGATATTATAGACTTTAAAGTTTTAGAGTAAATAAATGATTTTCACATTGTTTGTGCCAAAATTTCCAAAGCATATTTAATCACAGAACCATTTGTGGCCACATATTAAATAAATATATTTTACAAAGGGATATCCAGTTATTTGGATCTGCTGGGTTTAACTCTCTCTGTAGTACCTCAACTCACTTTCCACTAGAAATGCTTTTTTAGTGATATGTTTGCTAATATTTAAAAATTAAGAAATTACACATAAATATTTAAAATTCTTTTTGTCTTGAGAAAGGTTGATTTTCAATATTGGATACAAATCCAACATGACAACAATCTTATTGGACTGCATATTAGCCACTTGTTTTAAATAAAGTATAAGAAGAATAAGCATTCGAGCCCACCACTATTCCCAGCACTCCTAATTGTATAGTATCTACCCAGACTTACTTGGGTTACCTGTCTTGCAATTGTGTTTGCTACCCATCTAATTTAACACTCTTGGATAATAAAGTTTTTCATAGCACATAACTTGTAAAACAATACAGCAGATAATCTCTAAGATTTCTTAAAGCACTAAAGATCTATTAATCCATAAAGTTTGAGGTTTCTTGAATGGAAATTATGGAGCACTTTCTGAATCTTGTATGCACTTATATTGCCTAGACAGCAAAGCCAGGCTGGTTTACTGTTCATAAACACATTGACAAAATTTTTCATTAGGATGTTAAAAATGAAGATAACCAGTAGTAAGGCCAAGATAAAACATACTGTATGGTGATTGAGGTTCCCAAAGTAGTAGACAGACAGCTGCTCAGCCATCTTTTGTCAAAGAGGTTCTGCTAATCTCAAAAAGCACTTTACTTTGACTTTAGGCAATAGTTATAAATTATAAAGGTGGTTACGGATACCAGAGGCTCCTGTTTTACTTAAGGTTTTTGAGATCAGTGGTCTCAAGTATAGAAGTTCAGTGTAGGATTTTGTGTTTCATTTTTGTTTATGACTCAGATATGACGGTCTTTGAGAATCTTAAGAATGCTGACTGAAATATGTGTTATGTCTGAGGGCATAAGGAAATATAAAATCATAATAATGATAAATGTAAACATGCAGAGAAATTAAATGAATAAAAATCACTTATTAAATCAAATGTGTAATTAGGTTGATGGATTTGATTTGATTACTATCTTCTTTCCTCACCTCACACTAAACTTCCTTAAAAATCACAGACATCTTGCAGGATTAATTTTTTTCACTGTCATAGAAAGCGTTACCCTAATTACGAAAGTATTTTTCATAGTTCAGCAGCTGAGAGATTAAAGAAGACAGATTGAAAGATGACAAAAGACCTGTCATGTATGCTGGAGGGAAATCTAATAAATTGGTTTACTTTTTAAAAATCATTCCTTTTTTTCTTCCTTTCACTTTCTTTTCCTCCTTCCTCCCTCCCTTGTTTCTTCCATTCTTTTCTTCTTTCTCTCCCTTCTTCTTGTCTGCCATTTTCTTTTTTACACCAGTTAAGACAACAAGATATTCCCTGCATGCCTGACTGGTTTTGAGAATTGACAGTGAGATTGTGCCTTGCAGGCATTTAAGAAAGTATTAGAAATGGCACATTCAAGGCAGGTTACCTGCTGCACATCTCATCTGGGATTTAATAAATACAAAAAGGCCTCTGGTGAGGATCCGTACACTGTGTCTCCTCATTTTTATCTTGGGCTGTTATAGATGAACCAGAATTATTTTTAGAGACATATATTTATGAGGATGTCCAGTTTCCAAGAATGACCCAGAAACCTTAGGTTTTCTAACATATCAGTCACTGCTTACTATATATTTTCTCATAACTTTGATTACTGTTGTGGGTAAAGATAAGAAGCAGAAATCTACATGTCTCAAATATTTCTAAGAATGGGACAATAATAGTAAATTTACATAGTGCTATTGTGTAAATTCAACAACTTAGTTCAAATTATCACATTTGGAAAAAGTTCAAATTATCACAATTGTGCTGAAAGTTTAAACAAGACTTATTACACAGAAAAAATATAAACCTCTCTGTTATATAGATAAGTTTTATAAAATAGCAAGGTAGTTGTCATTCGTAACTATACATGATACAAAGTTATGGATAATAGGAGGAGGCAGAGGGAAAATTAAAGAATAATGGAAATGGTTACTTACCTACTATGATATCAATTAAATATTTCACTTTTTATTTAATAATAATTAAAATTTGAGTACATAATTATTGCTATTTAAATTTAAACTCATTTTCCAATACTAACACTAAATTTCACCAAATATTAAAAGAGATTGAACAGCTTTTATCATGTGGAATTTTAAAACTGACTCCATTCTAACATAAATGCATGTAATTAATGGCAAACAATAATTGTGGCTTGCCTCACAAATAATTAAGATATAATTATTTTCAAATAATTATTTTCAAATAGTTTTTGTTAAAACAAAGTAACATATTATATTTGGCATTCATAAATCAGTATTTCAATATGAGGTAAAATATTCTTCATGGTCTCTAAAATGAAATCTTAACTGGTATTTTAAGGTGCAATTTACATGCTATTGTTAAATATCTTAATAAATAAAATATATTTATTTTAGTGAAGTTAAAAGTATACAAATGGATATTTGTTATACTTGAATTTCATTCAACTGTGAATACAGTAATATGTAGCACCTGGAAGAAGATATGTTTTAAATATGCTTTTTAATTTGTTTTTTATTGAGGTGAAAACCATATAACATAACATTTACAGTTATAAAGTGAATAATTCAGTGGCACTTACTACATTCAGAATTATGTAAAAACCACTTCTAGCTACTTCTGTTACAGACTGAATTGTTTTGCCCCAAAATACATATTTTGAAAACCAAACCCCCAGTGTCAATGTACTTGGAGATAGAATCTTTAAGTGGGTAATTAAGGTTAAATAAGGGCATAAGTGAGGCCCTCATCCAATAGAACTGGTCTGCTTATAAAAAAAAGAACAGACACCAGGGTTGTGTATGCATAGAGAAAAAAACATGTACGGACATGGTGAGAAGGCAGCTTGCAAAGAGAGAGGATGCTGGAAGAAAACCAACTCTACCATTTTCTTCATCTAGAACTTCTAGTTTCTAACACTGTGTTGAAATAAATTTGTTTTTTTAAGGAACTCTATGGTATTTTATATGGCAACCCTAGCCAACTAACACAAATTCCAAATATTTTCATCACTCCAAAATGGGTTGCTTTTATAATTAAGCCCTAAATATTTTAAATAATTATTCCCCATTCCCTCCTTTCCTCAGTCCTTGGCAAACATCAAACTTCTTTATTTCTTTATGGAATTGCCTATTTTGGACATTTCATATAATATAGAATATTATATGTGATCTACTATGTCTTTTTTTTTAACTTATCATGTTTTTTAAAGTTCATCCACATTGTAGCAGGTATCAATAATTTTTATGAGTTGAATTGTATCTTTCCAAAAGATATGTTGAAATTTTTATCTCTGAATGTGGCCTTATTTGAAAATAAGGTCATAGCAGATGTAATTAGTTAAGTCAAGATGATATTATATTGAGATAGGGTGGAGCCTTAATCCAGTATGACTGTTCTTTTAAGAAGATAATGTGAAATGTAAGGAGATAACGTCATGTGACAGCAAAGGCAGAAATTGGAGCTACATAGTCACAAGACTTGTTAGAACACCAGAAGTTAAGAGAAAGACATAGAGCAGATATTTTCCCAGGAACTTTGAGAGAGTTTGATATTAAACTTCTAGCTCCTAGGATGGTTAGAGAATAAATTCCTGTTGTATTAGGCTATCCAGACTATAGGAAACTAATACAGATTTGGGTACTTAGAGGTAGGATATTGCTATAACAAATACATACAAATATAGAAATGGCTTTGTAATTGGGTAATGACTGGTTGTTGGAAGAATTTTGAGGCACATGGTAGAAATATGGATGCTAAAGGTAAATATGGTGAGGGCTCAGAAAAAAAAGAGGAAGCTGTAGAGAAAGATTATCATCTTAGAAAATACATATGTAATAATGAAGAGGGCAAACCACTTTGGGTCCCCTCCTGTTCTGGGAGCTTTTCTGTCCTCTCAGTAAATCTTGCTTTCCCAAAAGAAATAAAAATAATGAAGAAAATATTGCTAGAAAAACAAGTGTTAAAAGTGCCTCTAGGCTGGACATGGTGACTTTCATCTACAATCCCAGCATTTTGGAAGGCCAAGACAGGGGAATTGCTTAAGATCAGGAATTTGAGACCAGCCTAAGCAACATAGCAAGACTTCGTCTCTATGATAAAAGCCAAAAAATTAGCCAGACATGGTTATCTGTAGTCCCACGTACAGGCTTAAACGGAAGGATTGCCTGAGTTCAGCAAGCTGAAGCTGTGTGAGCTATGATAATGCCACTTCACTACAGCCTGGGTGACAGGGTGAAACCCCAACTCGAAAAAACAAAACAAAACAATAAAGCGTAACAATACAACAAAAAATAATATGAAAATGCAGTATAACAACTATTTACACAGCATCTGCATTGCATTAAGTATTATAAGTAATTTAGATATGATTTAAAGTATATGAGAGGATGTGCATAAGTTAGACGCAAATACTACAACATTTTATATCAAGGACTCGAGCATCCTCTGACTTTGTTATCCACTGGAGATCTTGTAACCAGTCACCCACTGGATCCAAGAGATGGCTGTGTAACAATAGTGAAAATACATGCACTGAAAAAAAAAGAAATACCTAAAATATATAAAGTAAATATCGACATAGTTTAGGAGAGAAATAGAAATTTCTACAACAGTGGGGAAGTTGAATACTCAATTTAAATAATGCATACAATATACAGACAGGAAATAATTAAGGAAATATAATACCATTAGCACAGCTGACCACCCAATCCTAAGAAACATTAATAGAACATTCCACTGAGCAAAAAAAGAAAACACATTTTTCTCAAGTACATATGAAACATTCAACAGGATTGACCATGTATCAGGGTCCAAAAAAAGTGTCAATAAGTATTTTAAAAGTTTGAAATTATACAAAGTATTCTCTCCAGCAACAATTGGGTGAAGCTAGAAATCAACAACCATAGAAAAAAAATTGCAGATAAGAAGTCAAAAAGAAATCTCAAGGGAATTTTTAAAAAAAGAAATAAATGTTTATTTAAAATTAAATTAGAGAGAGAGAAGGGAGAAATAAGATGGGGAATTTTAAAAATACTTAGAGATAAATGAAAAATGAAAACAACGCAACATACCAAAACTCATGGAATACAGCGAAATCAGGGCACACTACTGTCAACTTTGTACAAATCAAGACTAACTGACATTTATATATATATTTATGTAAATATTTATTTAAAGTCAGAGTCTGACTTTGTCACCCATGTTGGAGTGCAGCGGTGCAATCACAGCTCACTGCAGCCTCAACCTTCTGGGCTCAGGCAAATCTTTCTCCTCAGTCTCCCAAATAGCCGGGACTACAGATGTGTACCACACTCAACTAATATGTGTGTGTGTGTGTGTGTGTGTGTGTGTGTGTGTGTGTGTGTGTAGGGATATAGTTTCACTATGTTGTTGAGGCTGGTCTCTGAATCTCTTGGCTCAAGCAATCCTCCCTCCTCAGTCTTCCAACATGCTGGAATTACAAGCATGAACCACTGTGTTCAGCCAGTTTTTCCAAATCCTTTTTATCCATTGTTGGTTGAACTGGAAAGTGCACACCTTGTGGATACCAAGGGCCACCTGTGTATTCTTAATAAATTTTCCATTTAGTCTAAATATAACATTCTTCTATATCTCTTACAAAAGGTGTTAAGTCTATTTTTTCTTAGGTAAGTACAACCATCATACCCTTTCAATAAATATTCAAATAGGACATCTTTTCCGTGTTTTCATTTTCTAACTATTTGTGTCTTTTAAGCTAAAATGAATCTCCTATAGATAGTACATAGCTGAATTTTTAATTTTTTATCCATTTTTCTTATCTTTACATGATTGACTAGTTTAACCCATTTACATTTAATGAAACTACTGATATCTCAGGACATTATCTCTGGCATTTTGCTCTTTCTTCTCTTTTATCCCTTTTGTTCTTCATTTTCATTATGACCTGCTTCTGTGTTTATTTTAATTTGTGTAGTATGTTCTTTGATTTTATTCTCATTTATTTTATTCTCATTTATTTTGTGTATTTTTTTTTTCAAAATGTACCTACTGGTCTTTGTCCTGGTTAAAATTAGCTACCTGAAACTATAATAACCAGATTGAATTGATATCAGTTTAGCAAAAGAGCATAAAAATCCTGCTCCTTCCCTATAGCTCTTTCCTTGACCATTATTTATCTTGTTATTATAAATATAAATCTATGTTGATGAGTACACAATGGATCCATTGTGTACTCATCAACATAGATTTATATTTATATAAACATTATTTATATTTATAATCTTATGTATGTGTCTTTTAAATTGCATAGGCCATAAAAGTAGGAGTTTTAAACAAAAAATACAATAACATTAGATTTTATATTTACATTTGTAGTAGTTATTCATTTATTTCCATAGCTTTAAGTTACTTTCTAATTTGTCCTTTCATTTTAGATCTTTTTAGCATTTATTTTCGGGCATAACTACTACTAACAACGAAATTCTTTATCTTTTATTTATCTGATAATATCTTAGTTTTACTTCATTTTTGAGGAAGAATTTTGTTAGATATAAAATTTGGGGTTGAGTGTTTTTTCCTTTTGCTTTAAATATGTCTTTTCACTTTTTCCATGATGAGACTTTGACTCTTACTGAGAATCTTTTGTTCTTGAGAAATTCCTTCATATTTACTGCTTTCTGTTGTCTTTGGCTTTTGACAGATGCATTTGATTATAATGCATCTCAGTGTGACTATCTTTGCATTCATCCCTCTTGGAGTACATTGAACTTCTTAAATGTATAGATTTGTGTCTTTGATCAAATTTTGTAAGCCTTGTTAATTGTTTATTCAAAATTCTTAATATTTTCCTTCTTTCTATTTTTCTACTCTTAGAACTCCCATTATTCATATGTTAGTATGCTTGATAGTGTCTCATAGATATCTGAAGTTCTGTTAATTTTTCTTCAATCTCATTATTTTCTGATACTCAGAGTGGATAATTTTTGTTGATCTCTCTTCCAGTTTATTGATTCTTTGTTGTCTTTTCAATTCCCTATTGAAACACTCTAGCAAGTGTTTTATTTAAGTTATTATACTTTTCAATTCCAGAAGTTCTATTTTGTTTATTTACATAATTTTTATCTCATTTTTGACATATTGTATCTATTTAAATATTATTATTTTTGTGTCCTTTGTTTTTAGAATATATTTTAGACAGTTGGTTTAAAGTTAAGTTAAAATAGTAAAACCAGTATATGCATTTTCAGAGGCCCGTCTTTTGTTAAGTTAGTCTTTGAGTATGCTAAATTTTCTTTTCTTTTAAACGTTTCATAATTTTTTGTTTAGTATGGGGAATTTTGAACATTATGATGTGGCAAGGGATAAGAGAGAAGAAAGAGCAAAAAAGAATTATTTTTCTTTCTTAGGATTTGTCTTCATTTCTGTAGATGTTGGTTTAGTGACTTTTTTAACAATTTTTGGAAATTCTGAATTTCTTGTCATATGTGTTCTCTGAAATTTGTTCCTTTAGTTTTTGTTAAACTAGTGTTTTGACTGCTATTTCATTAAATATGATGTGGTAGGGAGAGAAAAAGAGAAGAAAATAGGAAAAAAGAAAGAAAGAAAGGAGGGAGGGAGGAAAAGAGGGAGGGAAACGAAGGAAGGAAGGAAAGAAAGAAAGAAGTTGGCAATAATTAAAACCTTAACACCTTCTCAGTTCTTTTCTGAGTATACATCTACCCTAGGCATGCACACAACTTAAAAAAACACACCACCATTTCCTCTGAAAACTCGAACAAGACAAGGATGCTCACTCTCACTCCTTTTCAAAATAGTTTTGGAAGTTCTAGCTAGAGAAACCAGACAAGAGAAGGAGATCAGGGATATCCAAAAAGAAAAAGAGGAAGTGAAGTTATCCCTCTTTGCAGATGACATAATGCTATACCTCGAAAACCCAAGAGAATCTGTTAGAAACCTCCTTGCACTGATAAAGGACTTTGGCAAAATCTCAGGGTATAAAATAAATGTGCAAAAGACAATTTCATTTCTATACACCAACAATAAACAAACAGAAACCGAAATAGAAAGCACAATCCTGTTCACAATAGCCACAAAAAAATGAAATACCTTGGCATCTTCCTAACCAGAGACGTGAAATACCTTCACAGTGAAAACTACAAAACACTGCTCAAAGAAATCAAAGATAACACAAACAAATGGAAAAATATTCCATGTTCACGGATTGCAAGAATCAACATTGTTAAGATGTCCATCCTACCGTAAGCAATCTAATGCAATACCCATTCAATTACCAGCAACATTCTTCTCAGACCTGGAAATGAAAATACAGGAATTCATATGGAAACATAAATGACCAAGAATAGCCAAAAAAAAAATCCTCAGCAAAATAATAATAATAATAATAATAATAATAATGATATAATAATGATAATAAAGCAGGAGGATCACACTCCCCGACTTTAAACTTTATTATAAAGCTGCAATAATCAAAACAGCCTGGGATTGGTACAAGTACAGGAATATAGACCAATGGAACAGGATAGAGATTCCAGAAGCAAAACTTCAATTTTTCAACCAACTCGTCTTTGACAAAGCCTCTGCCACCAACCACTGGGGAGAGGAGAACCTGTTCTGAAAATGGTGCTGGGAAAACTCGCTGACCACATGCAAAAGATTAAAACAAGACCCCTACCTATCACCATACAGTAAAACCAACTCTAAATGAATCAAAGACCTAAGCATAAAACCTCAAACTATAAGAATCTTTGAAAATGCAGGAGACACCCTTATGGGAATTTGAACTGGCAACCAATTCCTGATCAAAACCCCAAGTGCCCATAAGAGATAAGGTAAACAAGTGAGACCTCATCAAACTGACAAGCTTTTGCAAAGTCAAATAAACCATCGAGAGAGCACAGAGACAGCCCACAAACTGGGAAAAAATATTTGCCAACTCTATGTCTCACAAAGGCCTAACATTTAGGATCTACAAGGAACTCAAATACACTGAAGAAAAAAACAAACAGCCCCATTACAAAGTGGTCATAGATATGAATAGACACCTCTCAAAAGAAGACATACAAGCAGTCGACAGATACATGAAAAAATGCTCAACCTCGCTAGTCATCACAGAAATGCAAGTTAAAGCTACACTGAGATACCACCTAACTCCAATCAGGATGGCCATCTCAAAAAACAACAGATGCTGGAGAGATGTGGCAAAAGGGGAACACTTCTACACTGTTGGTGTGCATGTAAACTAGCACCGCCTCTGTGGAAAACAGTGTAGCGATTCCTAAAAGATCTAAAAATCAACCTCCCGCAATCCCCATACTGGGAATATACCCAGAGGAACTCAAATCACTCTGAAAAAGATACCTGCCCAGGTGTGTTTATCGCAGCATTGTTCACAATAGCAAGAACATGGAACCACCCATACAGCCCATCAAAAGAGGTACATATACACAATGGAATTATTACATATCCATAAAAAAGGACAAAATTATGAATTTTGCAGCAGCCTGGATGGACTTAGAGTCTATAATACTGAGTGATCTATCACAGAAACAAAGAACTGAGAATCACATTTTCTCATTCATAAGCAGACCTTGGACAATTATTGTAATACTATAAGAAAAAGATTGGTAGTAGTGGGAAACTGCTGGGGGGATGAGGAGATGTGGGACTGGCAGTAGTGGAAATTTGCCGGGAGTGGGAGGGCACCCCCCATCAACTAGGGTACCTGCATAATGGACCTTTGTATACCTAACCTTGAATTGTACTCCACGTCTTTAAAAAATAAAAGAAAAACATAAAAACAAACAAACAACAACAAGCTTTTCTTCTAAGGCTTTTGGTGCTCTAAGATTTGCCTCCCTCATAAACTTTTGTCCCAAGTGGCTCAGGTTGTTTACTTGCCTTACACTGTTTTTAAGGAATGCTCAACAGTTTTCTGCCTTGGTTGACTTTCTGGTTAAGCTAAACAAAGAAAAGTGTTTTGAAGCATCAGTACTTCAGGGAGCACCTGACAGGTTAAAAAAGATGGCGAACTGAACCATTTCCTCTGGAGCTAAAATTTTCATTAGGGTATATGGGCTGCTATTTTCAATACCTCCATGTGAGGAATAGAGAAAGGACAACAGCAAATACAAATATCACAAATTTTTCTCCATTTTAAGCTGCCTTTTTTTTTTTGAGTTGGAATCTCACTCTGTTGCCCAGACTGGAGTGCAGTGGCCGTGCCGAGCCACTGCAGCCTTGACCTGCTGGGCTCAGGTGATCTTTCCCTCTCAACCTTCCAAGTAGCTGGAAATACAGGCGTGCGCTACCACGCCCAGCTAATTTTTTTGATTTATTGTAGAGATGAGGTCTCGCCAAGTTGCCCAGGTGGGTTTTTTTTTTTTTTTTTAAGTAGGAGTCTCAATCTGTTGCCCAGGCTAGAGCTCAGTGGCATGGTCATGGCTACTGCAGCCTTGACCAGCTGGGCTCAGGTGATGCTTCCATCTAAGCCTTCCAAGTAACTGGAACTACAGGAGTGCACCATCATGACCGGTTAATTTTTTGATTTTCTGTAGAGACAAAGGTCTTGCCATGTTTCCCAGTCTGGTCTCCAATGCCTGGGCTGTCAATCCTCTCACCTCTGCTTCCCAAAGTGCTAGAATTATAGGTGTGAGCCACTGAGCCTGGCTTTAAATTGCCTTTTTTAAATTCAGTGATTAATTTGTTGTTGTAAACATTTGACTGTCTTCCAGACATCTGACAAAAAAGAACATCACTGCTTTATTTGTCAGTGTTTGGAGAGATAGGCACTTGGAGCCACCAACTCCACATTTTTGCTCTGTTCCTTTAAATGTGGTTTTAAGTAGACTTTCATTTATTTCTAGAAAGAGAGCACATAAGAATCAATTTTTACATATTCCTATAGGCAGAAACATTTTAAAAGTGTGACTTGTTTAGATTTTTTTGTTTTGTTTTATTTCAAAAGGCAATTACCATAACTAGATCCTCAAAGCACTATTAGTTCCTTCCACTTTATGGATATCAGTAAATATTATATTCTATATGTTATTATCTTTATAATTATACCAATGGCAGCTTTCCTTCTTATCTTTTTTTAAAATAGAGACATGCAAGCATAAAAAAATTAGTATGGTTAGAACAAGAGAGAATTGTCTGAAAGTGAAACCACCATGCTCATATTCAAGGTTTCTAAAAAAAATTTCTTAATTCTGGTCTCAGAAGTGAAAATTTAATTATATTCATTCTACCATTAGCAGTTTTGTTCTTCAGGAATAACTAAAAACGTAACTCCCTCCACTGAGTAACTTAAGTGGATAGCAATATAAAAGTACATTTTGCAAATCAGTAGTATTTTTATTTCTAACATGAGCTTCTCTATTTGGGCAAAAATGATTATTACAAATAATATTCTCCCTCAACCTTCAGGACTCTTTCTGTATGTCTCTCTCTTCTGTATGTATGTGTGCATGCCTGTATGTGTGAATGTACTCATACCTCCACACACAGGTATACAACCTTATATACATGTTTGTGTGTATGCATGTGTGTGGTTATGGGTGTGAAAATTAGGCTTACACTTAAAATATTAAAATTTCATCAACACTATCATTCTGGATTAAACTATAAATAGCTATGTTGTTTTTGTTTTTCCAACAATATTTATTAAGCTAGAATATGTGCACTAGTAAGTTTCTAATAGCTATTTAACTTTGTTCCAAAATGTTGTCATACTGAATAATGAAGAAAAAATAAAATTGTGAACATTGTCATAATAACTTTATCAAAATTACTTATTTCTAAGACTACAAATAAATTAGACAGAACTTAAAAGCAAAAATGATATAATTTTTTAAAATTCATGTCTTCCCCAAACTAAAATCAATAATTGTTGAAAATCATTAAAATTTGCCACAAATCTATTTAACATAGTTGTACACTCTGTATTTCATGTGGAAAATTATAAATTTATAACTTATTTTTTAGCATATTATATGATGAGTATACATTAATATAGAAATATCTAAACATATATTAAATTCTACTCAATATTTCTATAGTTTTTTTTAATAAATGCATCATGTAGCTAAACTAGTATTTGGTTGTTTCCTAGTGATTTTATTGAGAAATAAACAAAGTAAAACACAGAGAAGTTTTATAAAATGATCTTCCCTGGCTGTACATAAACTGATGTAACTATATATATAAAAGTATAACTTGTAACAATTAAAAATAGATTATCTAATTCATTAAGAACATAGCTGAGTCTTTTTCCTGTCAAAATAATTTGAAATGTTTGAAAACATATTTTGTAAAATCAAAATACATTAATGACTTACCTAATGTAAACCTAATGTTTATGTAATCCAATAAGAAGAAGTATACTGGAGTTAAGGAACATACGGAAGAGGCTTTTAGGACAGAGAGTAGGATTTGATATCTTTGTCTTCTAATTACCTTCCATGTGACAGAGTAGTTAATTTTACTTCTCTGAGTCTCAGAATTTTATCTGTCATGTTAGAGTATAAGTCATGATACACAGATGCTGTCAGATTAAGATAAGCTGCCATAAAATGTGTGACTCATGGCAGAAGCTTAACAAATGCTAACTTGATATATGGAATTTAATATAATGAATAAGAATAGATTAGCAGAACTCAAAGGAGTTCAGAATAGTATGTATATAATGTCTCCTAATTTGAAAGAAAAATCAAAGTTTACAGATGTTTGTGCTTAAGTATATGCATAGCTAATTTTAGAGAAATGTCTTGGAATACTCTTCCAGAAGTTCTTCTTTCAAAAATGTATAGACAGAAATTAAATTTCAGAACTAAGTTTTTAATAGCTATCAGGCAACACTAGAATCTAAAATATTATATATATGGGATTCAATGTTTAAAGAATATTTGTATGCCTGTTTATATATCCATGCTTAATAAAGCATTCTATCTTGGTCAATGCACAAGTTCTTTCCACATGCCTACTTCTAATCTGAATGCTATTACTTTTATATTTCAAATCATCGAGTAAATAATAAGTGTGAGGGAATTAGAAAGAAATTTGTTTTGGATATTAACTTATATGTAGTAATATTCAGTTAATTATAAATCTACTGTATTTCCCACACAAAATCAAATCGCAAATAAGAAAAACATAGACTTGGGTGAAGCTAGGATAATGTATGATGTTATATACATAGTCCTGAATTACTTTTAAAAGTAAATATTTATAAGTATATTGTGATTCTGAAGGCTCAATTGATATATTTATTGGGCTATTTTTTATTATGTTAATAATTAAGTAGTTGAAAAATAAATAGTGGAATATTGAACATATTAAACAAAGTAATTCATTTAAGAAGTACATGCCACATGATCACTTTAAATTAAGTATCAATGCAAGTGAAGTGGTAAGTGTAGCAAGGCTCCAGGAGCTTTACATTTTTATTACTGGGGTTGTAAAACTATCAGAAAGATTTAAAATAGGGCTTTGGCCTCCTCCCTCACTTGGGGAGGTGAATCCTCTTTCTCCCTTCACTTTCTCTAATTTACTTTTAAATAAATTATATTATTTAATCTAAAAAAAGAAATGACTTAAAATAGAAATAATTTTTGGAAGCAATATCCAACATTTTCTCTGTTCATTAAAATGATAACAAATTTTTCTACCCATTGTGCTACCTAATTAACACCTGGTTTAGAAATCTATAAATCAGAGTTCCAGTAAGATGGTGACGGCATAGATGGAATTGTGAGATTCTCTGAACGTGAGTTCCCCAAAAGACTCTTGCTTTCCTTCCCCCATCCCCCTTGCCACCATCAGCCACACTGGTCCGAGGACAGGGGACCCTCAGTCCCACGCAGGGTGGGATATTGTGGCCCCCCGGCTGCTGCCAGGCATGCAGGAGAGTCTTGGGTCTCAGGCTCCCTCCCTGGCTATATTGTGTCACCCAGACCAAGCCGCTGGTCACCCAGGGAGGCTCTGGGTGTCTGCCCCTCAGAGATACCGATTCAATTTCTGGCTGAAATACCCTGTAAGTGATCCAGGGCCACTTTCGCCACTCACTGCCTGCCCTTTGGAGTTTTGGAGCCCTGGAGCTCTGGAGCTCTGGAGCTCTGGAGCTCTGAGCCCACCCTGACTGAGGCACTCAGTGCATGAACCCATGCTTATGTAAGGGAACAGCATATCTTGAGGAGGTGTTGATTGGAGGCTCTCAGCTCCAGAGAAGGGAACTCCTGACTCCCTCCTCCACCCCAGCTCACTGGTGGTGCCCAGGATCCAGCACCCAGCTGTGCAGCTGATCCCTGGTGCCTCCCACGCCACCACAGTCCATCATAGTGGATTGTCCAGGGACCCACATGAGCGGAGAGAAAGGATCTGCGAAAGTGAAACTGCCACATCAGCCACTCTCCAGGCAGAGATTGACATGCCCCACCCACCTAGGAGCGGCCTCCACCTCACTTCCTAAGGTAATGTCACTAAACAGAAGACAAAGCCCCTCCCTTACACTGAATCAGACAAAGGCAACTAAGCATGCAGACTTCCCAGGCAGCAGGCTAAAAAAAGAAACCCAAGCTGCAGTAAATTTAGCTGTCTGCAATGAAAGTAAGGGGAGAGACTGGAGATCAGAGATGAAGAGACTTTAGAAACTCAGGAAAGATTCCAGAGCTAGTCTGATTTCTTATTTTGACTTTTGATTTTGTCACTTTGACTGTTTGTTTTGCTCACTTCTGTTTGCATATTGACTTACACTATCTGTTTGTGTTAGGCAAAATAAATCAAAAGGCATGATTTTATTGGTCTGCATTTGTGTAGCCACCAGTATTCTCTAGGGAATTTTCCTAACATGTTTTTGTTTTTTTTTTTCACTTATCTTTGGCCTTGTGTCTCTTTTTCACCTGATAGTTGGTATGTATGTTTGTTTTCCCTCTCACACTTTTCTCTTTCTAACTTCCTATTGACACCCCCTTCCTCAATTATTTTCCTCTTTTGTACCTCCTTTTTGTTCCAGGGAACAAACCTACATTCCGCTGCACAGACAAATTGTAAGGCAGTGGGAAATAGGTTCCAGTGGGCTCATACACTGGTTGGTGGATACTGAAATCAGCATATAGATTCTGAATCAGAGCTTCCCCCTCAGTTAAACCTCAAAACTGCAAAAAGTACAGCCCACAGCCCACACTCCAACCCCAAAAGTGAACAAAGCCAGAGGACCCTAATGAGGAAGAACAGGAGATTTCACAAGTGAAGCAAGAGCAACCCCACCTTCCCTGAAAAACAGAATTAAAGAAGGGGAAGGAAAGGGGGAGAGAGAGAGAAATCTACACAAATGAAGAAAAACCAGAAGAAGAATATGGGTCTCTTCTAGAACCCTGGGCAGGCAGACACTGAGAAAACTGACTTTGGAATGCAAACAATGAAGAGCTCCCAGAATGACTGGTCTCAGATTACAAATCTAGATATCAAAACATTAATGGAGAGATTAAAAAGAATTGAGGAGAGACAAGAAGAAACTAGGAAGGAGTTGATAACTGAGATAACAGTAATAAAGAATACAGTGAATGAAATAAATAACAAACTGATAAGCATGGAAAGCAGAATTACCCAAGCAGAAGAAAGACTCTCAGAGCTTAAGGACCAAAATATAGAACTAACCCAAACTCTTAAAAACACAGAAAACAAGCTCAAAAAGACAGAACCAAACCTTCAAGAGATGAGTGATTACTTCAAGAGACCGAACCTAAGAGTAATTGGCCTTCCTAAGGCAGAAAGAGAGACAGAGACCACACGGGAACAAGCATTCCATGAGATTATTCAAGAAAACTTTCCCCATCTAATCAGTGATGCAAAAATTCAAACACAAGAGATTCAGAGAACCCCTGCAAGACAGCAAATGAGGAGACCAACCCCTAGACACATAATAATTTGTCTAAACAAAGTAGGTATAAAAGAAAAAATCCTAAAGGCAGCAAGAGAAAAAGGCCAGATCACCTACCATGGAAGACCAATTAGAATAGCAGCAGATTTATCTACAGAAACCCTGCAGGTTAGGAGAGCTTGGAGCCCTATCTTCAAAGT
>CAUYQG010163749.1:0-28395 GCA_963574415.1 Tarsius wallacei
GATGGGGGAAGATCATTAAGGTGATTGGGTAGTGGTCTGCTCCATGTCATCACAAAGGGATAGGCAAGCACAGCTCCTGATTTCAGGTGATGGAGAGCATGCAGCTGGGTGGGTTAGTCACATGATGTCGTCTGTCTGAGTCACAAAAGGCTGATTAGGTTAACTTGGGGTGTTTGGGCCTGGATGGGTTTTTCCTGGTAGAGACTTGTTAGACATTTGAAATCCACAAACTCCCCAACCAAAGGTGGTCATATTATCACTTTTATGGCTTTGACCAGCCAAAGGGTGATCTTTGATCTTCTGCCTTGTCTAGGAATCTAAAAGTTTACTAGAGATTATTATGCTAAACCATGAATTGAAAGGTTGGGTTGTCCTGGTCTTGCATCTGAGGGAGATTCATCTGAGGGAGATTTGGGGCTGGGATAGGCCCCCACTTGACCTGCAGTAGAATGTCTGAATGCTTTCTAATGGTTATGCTGAGGCAAAAAGACTAAACTAAGAATAAACTAAGTTTTTTTTAGGTTTTTATAGGCACCACCTTTCAGTTAGGGCATTGACAATGTTGTCTTATAGTTTGTGTCAAGATCCTTTATACAGTTTCAAAAAGGCCTACAAACAGATCCCATAAACCTTTTCTCCCTTGGTGACAAAATGGAAAGATCTTGCTTTATAAATTTTTCAATTCCACCTGCCTTGAAAAACGGTTAAGAACTCATATGACCAACACATTGAGGAAATAAATGTTACAATAAAGCAAACCCTAACACTCAATAAAACAAAAAAGAAAATATGGTTTTAGGGAACAAGTTAAACTTCCCAGGTGGGAGTTCACTACATCTTTTTTGTTGTTGCTTCTGTTTCAGCTTACCATTACTAAGTTTGAAAATAATTTTTTAAAAAAACACAGCATTTTCAGGTATCTTGTTAGGTTGATGCACTGAACAAATACATTTGTCCCTCTAAAATAGGGAATCATTTAATGTTAGTAAACAGCTATGAAAAAGAATAACATCATGTCTGATAAGGGAAGGTTGATATTATTAGTAAATCAATGATTTGGGAGTCTCTGAAAGATGGAAAGTAAAGAACTATGCCTTGATGGAGCCTAGAGAATAAATAAAGCCGCGGGTCATGAAAAAACACAGGGATAATGCAGCAGTGATGGAAGTACATCTTCCCAGGAAGTCGCAAAAAGGGTTCTTAACATGGAGTGGCTGTGTGTGGAAAATTTGAGAAATAGTAATAGAAGCTAGAAAAGGTAACCATTTCTGAATGAATACCGTGTGCCAGGCCTAAAAGAGTCTTAACAGTGACTAATGAGGTGGATGTTATTTTTATCTTCATTTTACAGAAGTTACAGGCGAAACATAAGACAATACATGTGAGTTTACATTGGTTGGCCCCAGGAAGGCAGAACATCTCCAAGCAGGGGCTTGCAGGTAATGGTGGATTCAAAGATTTTCCGACTGGTAATTGTTAGAAAAGGTTAAACTTTGTCTAAAGAACTTGAAATCAGTAAAAGAAAGACTGAGTAAAGATAAAGGGTGGGGGGCGGGGGGATGAGGAAGCCAATGCTCTTGATATGTAGACAAAAGCTCTAGTGAGTGATCAATCACAGAAACAAAGAACTGAATACCACATGTTCTCACTCATAAGCAGACTTTGAACAATTATAATACTATAAGAAAGGGATTGGCACTGGGTGTGATGGCTCACGTCTATAATCCCAGCATTTTGGGAGGTTGAGGTGAGAGGATTACCTGAGCCTAGTGGTTCGAGACCAGCCTGGACAACTTGGCAAGACCTCATCTATACAATAAATAAAAAAATTACCTGGGCACAGTGGTGCACAACTATAGTTCCAGCTACTTGGAAGGCTGAGGTGGAAGGATCGCCTGAGTCTAGCAGGTCACGGCTGTGGTGGCCGTGAGCATGCCACTGCACTCCAGCCTGGGAAATTGAGTGAGACTCCAACTCAAAAAAAAAAAAAAAGAAAAAAAGAAAAAGAAAAAAAGAAAGGGACTGGCAGTAGTGGGAAACTGCCAGGGTGGGGGGCACACCTCATCAACAAAGGTACCTGCATAATTAACATTTGTATACCTAACTCTGAATTGCACCTCTCATCTTAAAAAAAAAAAAAACCTTCAAAAATAAATAAGTAAGTAAATAAATAAGCAGCAGTGATGCAGATTTTTCAGGTCAGCCTGGGCTTTGAGAGTGTCAGCTTAATGGGTCAGCCAGCCAAGCCCCAGAGAGGGTGGTCTTGAGGGGCTGGTAAGCCTGGAAGTGCTGGCTCTAATGGACTGGCAAACAAGCCCTGAGAGTGTTACTGGTTCAGTGGACTGGCAAGCCTAGCCCCTGGAGTGTTGGCTCTAATGGGCTGGCAAGCCTAGCCCCGGAGGTGTCTCAGCTTCAGAGTCTCACCTTCTTCCAGCAGCTCTACTGGTTCAGCTGACTCTGGGGCGCGTGAGTCTCCGGCCACGACTTCTGCAGTTCTTCAGGTCACAGCTCTTTAGCGTTGAGGCTCTTGTCTCATGCCCAGGAAGAATGAGGGACACGGACAGCCAGAAAGTGAGAAAGCAGGATTTATTGAGAGGACAGGAAAGCTTCCACAGTGGAAGAGGTGTACGTCTGGGGCAGAAAACCTGGTGCTTATATAACCCTAAATCCAAGCTAGCTATGCGCTATAGCAGTTCTAATTGGTCAGTATTAAGGACCAATCAGCAGCAGATGAGCGCCTAATGGTGAGCTGATTGGTTGCCTTTTGATCTCAGCAGTGAGTACTTAAGCTCTAGCTTGAGAGGTTCACAGGCAGCTTGTTTACCAACACTGAGCCCGATAGTCCTGTCAGGAGTTTGCTACATTTTTACCAGAGGACCCACCTGTCAGTCTGCCTAGCCTTTCTCTAGCTATATCCTGTCTCAGCAGGCCTTAGTGCTAAGTGTCTTAAAAGGTACCAAGAATCTGGTATCCTCAGGGAAGGGGATTCTATGCAGATGCAAATTTCTCTAAGACAGGACTTTGCAGGGTCATAAAACCTTTTTCATTACCTTATTTATCTGTTATGTGTTATCATGCCAGCTTCAGGTTGAAAAGTAAATCTCATTATGTGGAGTTACTAAAAACCTAACTGATGAGACTTCATGGTTTGTAGGGCATGGCTTCCCATGTCTCTAAGTTAGGAATCTGGGCAAAAGAAAAAAAGGTCAGAGTTTAGTCTTCACCACTAAGTGTGAAAACAAGAATTTTGTGTGCTGGTTTTCTAGACAGATGCTGACCTCCTATTAGTTACACTTTACCACTCTCCTTAGAGAGTTGCTAGAGACCACAGAAAAGAACCAGGCCTGTCTCACAGTTGTCTTGCCTTTTACATTCCACCAACTTGCACCATGCAAACATTCCCTCTTCTAAAAAAAGTTGCATTAAATTATCCTCTTCTCCCTTCAATATTATATTTTGATAGAATCAATCTTTGTGTGCACAGCATGATCTCATTTTGAATTTTTATTTCTGTTAATGCATGTCTTCATGTGCTATATTGCAGTGTATTTGCTTACATATCTGTATTATCTTTTTATTTCTGGTACATGGTATAATACTTGAAACATGGTAAATGAAAGGAGTCAATAGAGACAATAAATGGAGTCAATATAACCAAAGAGTGGCCATTTTAACATTGCGTAACTTTGTCGTGTTTTTTTCGCAGTTCGCTTTACCCCCTCATCACTAGCCAAGGACAGAACCAGTTTCTCAGAGATGGGTTGGTAATTGTCTTACAACTCCCTCCACAGCTTGTTTTGTAAACAAATTAACCTAATCAGCCCTTGGAAACCTTCATTACTCCCTGTCATCATGGAAACAATATATTACTAGCCCACCCATCTGCCTGCTGTCCATCACCTGACATCAGTACCTGTTCTTCATGATGATGTAAAAAAGACCACCACCACTCAATCACCTTAATGATCTGTTCCCATCAAGGGGAAGGTTTAAAAGCATTCAACCTCAAGTAGCCATTCGCCATTGTTTTGTTAAGCACTGTCCAGGCCATGTGTTCTTTGAGCTGTGGCCACCATGTTTTCTTAGCTTTGGCCCTTTCCCTCCTTTGGGGAGGTGAATCTCTCTCTCTCTCTCTCTCTGTCTGTCTATCTCTCATTTACTTTCTGAATAAACTATATTTTCCAATCTAACTTCTATGCAATTCGTTGCATCTTTTGTGTGGCACCAGAAACCAGACATCCCTCTTGCTCTGATCTAACAGTAAACAATAGAAATTTCTATTTTAATTTATTCAGACAATATTTCTGTTGAAAAACATGACTATAATGATCAGAAAAAAATATGGAATTTATACTTGAAATGCATAAAAATACATCAAAGCCAACTTTAAAATATTATAAATGTACTTAATATAGAAAAAAATGTGATCACAAAATAACCACATATAGAGAGAAAAGTAAGGACCATTTTCTATCATTGGTGGTTTATAACAAAATGTTTTGCAAAATGTGATTTTTTTTTTTCTCTTTCAATTGACTAGCATGTAGGTAAATAAACTAGATAAGAGGTATGAAGTTGAATTTAGTCTTATATGATCTCTTGGAGTCTTGGTAAAATGTAAAAGTTAAAAATATTTTTTAAAATACCACTTTAATATTTAATTTTTTTAACTCAATTAAATGTAGTGTTAAACTTTCTTGTCTGTACATTTTAATACCTCCCTGAAATATGGACATCATTTCATAAATATTTACTTTTTTTTTTTTTTTTGAGTTGGAGTCTCACTGTTGCCCAGACTGGAGTGCAGTGGCCGCTCCCGGCCACCGCAGCCTTGACCTGCTGGGCTCCTGCGATCTTTCTGCCTCAGCCTTCCGAGCAGCCGGAATTACAGGCGCACGCTACCATGCCCAGCTGATTTTTTAAATTTATTGTAGAGATGAGGTCTCACCAATTTGCCCAGGCGGGTCTCGAACCTGCGGGCTCAGGCAATCCACTCACCTCAACCTCCCAAAGGTGCGGGATTACAGGCTGAACCACCGAGCCCTGCTATATTTACTTTTTTAAAAAACGATCAAGTTCACAACTACTTCTACCAAGTATCAGATGTCAGGAATTTCAGGAGAGGAGCCCTCACTTTCAACATGCAAGTAATCATGGGATACTGGAAATTAATCAGTGTGTCACAAAAACCTTCCCACAGTATTTTCTGACATTCCTTTATCTTAGTAAACTTTTATCACAAATGAATAAAAGTTCTAACAAGAAATTGAATAGTTGGCACTCTGTTTTAATATCTCTAAAATATTTTCCATAATACAGTGTTCAAACCATGGCCCCTTTCAGGTTCTTTTTCAAACATTATTTTTTTATTTATAAGACTATGTTAGATAACTGAATTAGAAGGTATAAATATCATCTGAATTAAAGATAATAGAAATAAATACCAACTTTGGAAATAGATGCCTAAAGACCCCAGAATTACCAAACAGGATATAGACAGCACGATGTAATATTTTTCATTTCTTAGAATAACTAACTGCTAACTCATTCAAATTTTCTTTTGAGTATTCCATGTGTTTTACCATGCCTTCATTCTGTTGCATTTTTTATAAGCTTTCTTATAACAGTCTTTTTTTTTTTTTAAGAATGTTGTTTTATTTGGTTTAATGTCAATTAGGGTTTTTAAAAACTAGTATCTTTTCTAGTTTATTCATTGTAGACGTTCTGTATTTTCCTTCGAAACCATAGCCTCAGGGTTTCATGACACAGCTACTATATTATAGACTCTAAATAGAACTCCAGTCTTCCTTTCCTCTCAACCCTTATAAATTCATTTCTAATGACTGAAGAGCATGCAGAGGCACTCAAAGATAGATCAGAGTTTTGCAAAGTCCTTATTTTCAGCATGAAAAAAGAACTCCAAATTGGAGCTCATTACTTATAGTTCATTTATTTGCTGCTCTAGAAAAAAACGAATAACCTCATTATGGCCTAGCTTTGTCTTGCACGTACAAGAAATCTTTCATCATTATGATGTAGCAGTTATCTTGAGTAAAAAAAGAAATTATTCTTTTAGCAGACTGTCTTCCTCTCTACTTATTAGGTTGTGTTAAAAAGTACATTTCTTACAGAAAATGCCAATGTCTGATTGGATTTTCAACACTCTTCATGGAACTAACTGCATATTAAATTAACTGAGTTTTCCAAGTTGTCTTTTTTCTATTCTATCTTTTTTCTTTTTAACTTCAGAAAGTGCTAAGAATATGTTCCATTCTATTACCATTTTAGTTCTGCCTTATTATAGCTTATATTAAAACAGAAACTGTACTCAGTGAATATAATCATTAAATTACTATATTGTAAGACATATATCTGTATTATTATATGAACAAACAGGGAAGATGTTTTAAAACTAAGGTGCATGCTAAAACAAATTCTGTGCGGACAAACATAGTAGCAAAACAATTATCTTATTTTATTTTTATATAGGCTGCTGAAAATTTACTTTGGCAAAATAAAGGTATATTTTCAAAAAAAGAATGAAATCTTTGAAACAAAGTACATATTGGTGAAAATGCACTTACTAAGGCTGACTTTTCACTTAGTAAATTTGTTTTGAACTTTAATTACTTAGTAATTAAAGAAAGTGCAGAAAAGAAGGTCAAATCAAATGTATCCAAAATGATTAATGTAGTTACACCTCAAATGGCAAAAAAGCATGGTTCCCTGATAGCCCAGCTTAATGTAACTTAGAATGAGCGACTCTTCAGCTTTATCTCATCTTTTAAAAAGTATATTTAGTTGGTTAAAATGTACGAACTACAGATGTCGTTTGAAAAATTTAAAATAAATAATAAATTGTGTATACGGGGGGGCACCCGCAAAAAGACAGAATTAACTTTTGGAGGGTAGACCCCTTGTACACTGAGAATTTGTTCCTCTGGATCACATGATCAACCACCGTTTTTATCTTGAAGTTTTGAGAAGGTTGTGTAACAATTTGTGGAAGAAACATTCGGATTTTGTGGCAAACAGGTGACTGGTTATTCCCCATGAGAACACCCCTGCCTACACTGAGCTGAGTGTTCAGCAGTTTTTGATCAAAAACGGTATGATCCTCATACCCCACTTTCCCTATCTACCCACAAGCAACTTTTTTGTTTCCCCAGATGAAAAAAATCCTCAAAGGAAAATGTTTGGCCAATGCGGAAGAAATGAAACAAAAAATGGCAAGAACATTAAAAGCCATCAAAATTGACGAGTTCAAAAACTGCTTCAGCCAGTGGAAAAAGCATATGGAAAGAAGTATTGAATCAAACAGTGAGTACTTTGAAGGTGACTGAAATTTAAACGTGTAAGAATAAATGCACAATTTTTTGTAAATAAGGTCTGGGTTTTTTTTTTTTTTTTGGTTTTCCTTGTATAGGATCATGCCTTCAATCACTATAATAATTTTTGTGACACATTAGCTATAAAAGCAACATATTATAAATCATGGTACATAGTAGAATTTTTAAAACCAAGACATAAATAAAAAGCAAAACAAAAGTTGTGTTCTGTTGCAAGTAATCATTATTAAATATATATTTACTCACACACTTGCAATACTGGCAAATCATCTCTTTTTTTAACCTTGTTTTGTTTTAGTTTGAAATTCTCATTTTTCACTGTTTATTATTGGTAATGCCAACATACAAAAGTATAGGATATAGCAAAATCAACCATCATGGTCTATTCTTGCTTTCTTCTCTTTTCACAAGGTTATTTAAAAACAAATCCCAGACATCAAATCAAACAGATGATACTTTAACATATTTGCAAAACCAATATCGTCAACAAAATTAAAAATAACTCCTTAATATTATCTAATGTCAATCTAATATTATCTAATGCTATTAAATTTTTTGTTATAGAAATGTGTTCTTTTTAAAGTTGCTTTGCTCTAATCAAGATCTAAATAAACTTTTACAGCCTTTGCTGATATGTCTTCTAAAATTGACTTTTTTCACTGTCATTATTTAGCACTTTAAGAATAACCAATGCAAAATACACTGTACATTTCAAACTGTTCCATTTTATGAGATATGGTATACATCCGCATCCATAAAGCCATCATTATTAAGATAACGACTATGTTTAATTCTCATGTATCTATAAAGTTTTTATTGTTCTGTAACAATTCATCACCCTCCTTCCCCCATGCCCATGCCACATGCATGTTGAGGTATATTTGCCCTGTATTTGTTAAAGACATCTAGTCTGCAGCAAACACCTTTATTGTCAATGCCCATATTTCTGGGCTTTACTTTTTAATGTAGCCAGTGTCTATTTCTTTACCTGGGGGTTTCTTTTAAAGCCTCAGAAAAGCTACTTTGATCCTAGATCACAAACTGGAATTAAGGCGCCTAGGATCAAAGTATGACTGATAAATGAGAGCTGGTGGTGCAGAAACACCTCATTTCCCTGGCCCCTGGGATAAAGGCATCTGAGGAATATTGGGTACACCTTTTCCTAGTTCAGGGGTGCCCAACTTTTTTGCTTCCCTGTTCTGCATTGAGTAACCTTTAGGCTTCACTGGGCTACATCAAATAACCTTTTGGCTTCCCTGGACTACATCAAGTAAAGAGGAATTATCTTGGGCTGCACATAAATTACATAACATAGTAAATACATAATATAATAATAATATTTTAAAAATATTTTTATTATAACTTTTAGAAAAATAAGAACAATATAAAACTAGTGGGAAATTTGAACTTGTTTTTGTAAAACTAATCTATCAATGTCTAGTTCGATGGACGTGATCACAGTTCTTAGTGAGTTCTCAAGGTGCTCGTCAGAAATGTTTGAATTTTGTTCTTCTTGTGCTACATAATTGAAAACAGCTGCTCACAAATGTATGTGCTGCCAAAAAAGCAATGTCATGAGTAAGGTGTGATTGTGAACTTCAAAAATGGAACTATGCATGGGGTCACAAAAAAATAATCACTAAAATGCACATGATATTAAAAGATTTTGAGGGGCCGCACTACTAGCTGTCCTGGGTAGAACATGGCTGCAGGTCGCGGGTTGGACATGCCTGTCCTAGTGTTTTCTAGTGTGATAGAATCGGGCTTGGGCCCCCCTGGTGATAGCAAGTTCTTAGTATTCGTTTTAAGGCTGTCTTCCTTTCCCTGCCCAACTTCCCACTCCCTGTTCATGGTCTCTGTTCTAAAGCCATTGTTCAAGGAACTGCTTCTAGGGAACTCAAAGCAAGACATTTGCCTCTTAGATAGCACATTCAGGATTTGGCTCATTCTTGAATTCATTTAACAACATTTCTCCAGTTCTCTTACACCCTTAAATTGGTAGTCAGGGTTAGATGCTTAAGTAAGCTAAAAATGCTTTTCTTTGGCTGTAAATACTTAATGAGTGGGACTGCATTTTTTTCTTCATATCAATAAATTGTTATCTTTTATGATGTAATACATAGGTTTTATTATATATTATACGTTACATAACACATTAATAATAACTTTTTGTGTGTATATAGAAAATCTGAAATAATGAATTGCATTATCAATGCTATAGACTGATAATATGGAACAATTTTAGACTTAAATTTTCCTGGATAAAACACTAAAATAAATATTATTTTGTATTTAAACAATGTCTTTAGGAAAATTTTGTAAAAGTACCTTAATTAAAATCTACATGTGAACATTCAGTAATTATGTTGGAGAAACATAACACATTTTAGAAAAAATGTTTTAAAAGAAATTGTTATTAAATCGAATATTTCAAAATAATGCCCTTTTTACTTGTAATAAATACACTACAGAGTTGACAATTTGAGATAAAACATATCTCATGAGTGAATTAAGTATTCTCAATTAAGCAAACAATAATAACCAATTAAATAACCTCAGCCTAGTCATAACATTATTAAACTATATAAAACATAGTCACTTTCAAAAAGTGAATTATTGATGGTACTACAAATCTTAAATCTAAAACAATTTGTGAGAGAAAGTAAATAAAAAGTTCTTTATTTTTCACAAGTTGCAATTGTGTTTACCAACAAGACAGTTAGCTCTTTTATGTAAATGCATCGGTTTATATATGTTTATATTCATAGCACTTAGCAAAAGAGTAACTTAATAGCATGAAGCCTAATAGCCCGAATAGGTATAATTTTCTTAAAACAGAGCACTGGTGGGATTAAGGTCTTGGTTAAATTTCATTTTTTTAAGCATATTTATACTTTTACATGTACTTGTCATTTGTATGTTTATAATCATATCAATGTGGCATGTTCATCATGGAAAGGGAGGTACTATTGAATACTGCGTTTACCCTGGCATACTTGCAATTTGCCCTTGACCAAGTATAACAGATTTTCACCACAGAAATAACATTCCTCATTACCGGCAGTAACATTTTCCTATTACCTCTTACATGTTAACATAATTTACGATTGGTATTTACTACAAGTTTTTCAGCTACCTCACTTAGCTACGCCCACATTTTCCAGATATGTTCACTGTCAAATTATTTAAAGCTTTGAGTTCTGAAATGAGCTATGAACAAATACCCGGTTTGTTTTCCTTCCTTGCTAGTCCTATTTTACAAGTTATGGAGCTAAAATGTAGAGAGATTAAGTTACAGAACAAATGAAACATAATGATATGTTTATTCATCAAAATTTATTGGCTGCCTAATTCTGACACTCTTCTAGGTGTTGAAGATACAGAGTGAACAAGATAAGCAAAGACTCTAATCTTTTTGAGATTGCCTTGTAGTTAAAAGGCAAAAGACCAAAATGAATAAGAAGAGCAAGATTTTTTCAGAGAGTAATAAATGACAAGAAATTGGCTGGGTGCAGTGGCTCATCCTTGTAATCCCAACACTTTGGGAGACAGAGTCAAGAGGACTGCCTGAGTCCAGGGTTTGAGACCAGCCTGGGCAACTTGACGAGCACTCCTCTCTACAATAAATAAAAAAAAATTACTGGGCATGGTGGTGCACGCCTGTAGTTCCAGTTATTTGGAAGGCTGAGGTGGAAGGATCGCCTAAGTCCAGCAGGTGGAGACTGCGGTGGCCATGAGCGTGCCACTGTACTCCAGCCTGGGCAACAGACTGAGATTCCAACTCAAAAAAAAAAAAAAAGGATTGGTGATAGTCAGAAAATGGTGTCATTGTTCAGAGGAAGAACAATAGCTGAAGTTAATTTTTCTTCTTGATATAAAACAGTAATGTACGATTGCAGAAAAACAAGGATTGAAATGGTCCATCACTGAAACTTCAAAAAATACTTTAAGGCAGTGGCTTCCTCCCTTTGTCCATATAAATGTGGTGGACATACCAAGATTCATTACAATAATACTTAAAAATTCACTTCCATAAGAATTTATCATATATATTTATTTGGTTTATTACCTCATTCTTCTAAAATGTTAAATTTCTAATTAGTTTTGTCATGACTTTTTGATATATATTTAAGAAAAATGAAAAATATGCATATTCCAAAAACTAATGATCTTGGCTGTTGATGTTAGTAGCAGATGCTATCGCTCCTTAGACTTGCTTTGCAGTTTATCATAGAAACTGATTGTCTCCCATCCTCTCATAAAGTGATTGTTTTTTCAGCCATGAATCCTTTTGTTTGAATGAAATTTTACCTATGTGCCCAATATATGAAACAGATTGAGCTGGAGTCGTTTGGGGATGAAGCAACTCACCCTGTTTGCCCTCTCTTTTCCTCTATCCATCCAAAGATGATTCAAAGTAGTCTCAGTGGAAGTATGTACCTTATAGCACATACATTAAAATATTTCCTAATCCAATGAGATGTCTCTTAGATTGCAGATACCCATTTCAGGTTTATTTTCAGAGGCCATATACAATTATTATTTAAAAAGCATTGAACTGCTCAAATAGTTTGCAGGTAAGAAGAAAAGTATTAATATCTTTGAGATGAAAATATTAGAAAATAATTTAGATCAGTTAACTTTTTCATATTTACCCCTAGCAACATAGTCTGAGAAACACTAATGTCTTATTTACTCTAAGAAGCTCAGTTCACACTTCTTAGAATATGAGGAGGGATTAAAAAAAATCCTATAATTTATTTATTAAAAATATGTATTTATCCTTACATACTTAAACTTTAGTTGCCTTCAAAGTACTCTCCATTTGAAGCAATACATCCATTGGGATGCTTTTTCCACTGCTCAAAATAATTTTGGAATTCATCTATTTTGATGCCTTTTAGTGCTTCTGACATTTTTTGTTTCATCTCTTTCACATTGGCAAAATGTTTCCCTTTGAGGACGTTTTTCATCCAGGGAAACAAACAAAAATCACTTGGGGCGAGATTGATTGAATGTGGAGGATGGGATATGGGTGTCATGCCATTTTTGGTCAAAAACTGCTGACCACTCAGTATGGTGTGGGCAGGTGTGCTCATAAATGACCCATCATGAAATGGGCAATCTCCTTAAAAGAATCTCAAAAAAAAAAAAAAATCACTGACACCTAATGCAGCCTCTCATAGCAATGTTAGCTAGTAAACTGAGGCAGCTGGGTTCCTAGAAAACTTACCTATCAGGTGAAGTCTGTACTACAAGGGGCCTGCCCTCCAAAAAAGTAATACCTCTTTTTTAGGGGGTCTCCTTGTATGCTGCCTAAAGTTACTGTCTTTGGACATTGTTACAATAAACTGGAGAATCCATAAATTTTTCTTACACTTGTGCTAAAACCCATAATTTTCTTCTCTTGTAGAAAAAGGATTAATAATGTTGTCATTTTTACTACTTTACATATGTTTCTACACACAAGATAATACCTTAAGCAGTATTAATTAAATTTTCAGAAATATTCCTGAATTACTTATTTAAATGAGGCATGGTGCTATTGTTAAAATATCATTTACTCATGATTGCATTTGGAAACATGTTTTCAGCTTAAAATAACCCTATTTTGTCATAGATAGATAAAAAGTTGCATCCTTATTATAATTTTGTAAAGAATGCCACAATCTGTTTGGCATTTTTCCTTTTTTATTTGTTTGTTTTTAGAGATGAGGATTTGCTATATTTCCCAGGCTAACCTAGAACTCCTGGGCTCAAGTGATCCTCCTGCCTCAGCTTCCCAAAGTGCTGGGATTACAGGCATGAGACACTGCACTTGGCTTGTTATGCATTTTTAGCAATCATTTTTGAAGTTTTTGTATGTACCTGAAGACCTCTGCTTATAGAAACAATGGTTATTTTAAATTTCTTGCAGCTCTAGAGTAAAGTGTGACATCTACCAAGCACCTTTAAAAAGGAGACACTTTCTAGACATAATACTTCACCTTCTCATTGATTTCTTCAGTTGCTTCAGTGTTGTTTCCTGGAGTTAGCATCAGCCTCAGGAAGAAGATCCCACTAAGCGACACAAGTAAAGTACCCTCTGCCAGTGCCACGTGCTTTTGTGGTTCCTGTGTCTTTAGAAGTCTTGTACTTTCATTGATCCTGATATTTATATTCCATTAGTTCTATTAATAAATAATAGCATCGTTTATATGCTTCTTTAACTGTTACTTTGAAAATTGCATGCCCAGAGAGATTTAATAGAGGCTTTTAAAATTGAGATGAATGAAAATTGTACTGTAAATATTATTTGGCATCTATAACAAAGAGATGCATAAGTAGAAAAAGATTGTTTTGGGCAACCCCTTCAGGTCCCCTCCTACTGTGGGAGCTTTTCTGTCCTCTCAATAAATCCTGCTTTCTCAAAAAAAATATAAAAAAAAGAAAAAAAGAAAAAGACTGTTTTAAAAAACAAAAAAATACTGGCCAGGCAAGGTGGCTCACATCTAAAATTTCAGCACTTTGGGAGGACAGGATAGGAGGATTGCTTGAGCTCGAAAGTTTGAGACCAGCTTGGGGAACACAGTAAGATCTTGTCCTTACAAAAAGTAAAAAACATAAGCTGCGTGTGGTGGCATAAACCTGTAGTCCCACCTACTCAGAAGGTCAAGGCTGTAGGGACCCTTGATTGTGCCACTGCACTCCATTCTGGGCAGAGTAAGACTTCGACCTCCAAAAAATAAATAAGTTAAAAACGAAAATACTAACCTTTGTCTTAGAAGAAGGACCAACATATCTTGGTGTTGGCCAGAATGCAGACTCAGTGCATTGCACTTAGACTCTTCAGTCTTTAGGTTATATTTTCTTTTATTGTAAAATATAAGGTTGCATTTTTTATCATTTTGTTTTAATAAACATATTTTTGTCTTAAGTAGGTAGATTAACCTTTTGTGCACTAAATTATATCTCACAGAATAAAAATGCAATGTATCAATGCTTTTTTTTTTCCATGAAATTATCCATTGCAGGCATTCTATTTGTGCTAAATATTTGCCTAATATGTAAATAAAACAGTCTCATTCTATTTGTGATAAATATTTGCCTAATATGTAAATAAAACAGGGCCTTTATTTAGAAGGTGCTAGACTCTACATCTCAGGAATGATGCAGAATGAATTGCAGGAGACAAGATGATCATGTGAATTGTCAGATACTTTAAATATAACGATGGTTCTATTTTGCTTAATTTTTAGAAATCTACATATCATATATTTTAACTTAGCATTTATATATAGTATCCAAAATTTATTTCTGAAACAAATGATTAATGTATAAATTTCAATAGTTACCAACATAAAAATGTATATCTATTTCTAGGATTATGAAGATGTTTTGTGCAATCTTTTTTTTTCTTTGATGAACTAGAGGTACAATAACTACATGAGTGAAATTATAAATTGAAAATTCAGTTAATCTGTTACTATTTAAGGATACTTTCTTTAAGACAACTGAGAATGAAAGTAAGTAATCATGAGGGAGAAATACTGAACAATGAATATTTCTTGCCTAAAATTATTCTTTTGTTATAAAAAATGATCATGATTTACAACTAAATATAAATTTCACAACTGTATAAATTATGCTAATTTTTAAAATAGCCTAAATACTTGATTAATGCATTTCAGATTAATACATTTATGAATTAATTAATACATTATTTTATTTGATTAATACAATATATGGAGCACTTTCTGTTTATTTTTGTGAGATTTATATTTTTGAATTTCCTCAATTTACATAAAATGAAGTATTAACTGTCTACATTCAAAATTTTAAAAATGCATTATGTATATCAAAAAGTAAAATAAACTATGCAAAAAGTAAATAATTCTTTTGGCTCTTTTTTTTTTTTTTTTGAGTTGGAGTCTCACTCGGTCGCCCAGACTGGAGTGCAGTGGCCGCTCCCGGCCACCGCAGCCTCGACCTGCTGGGCTCCGGCGACCCTTCCGCTCAGCCTTCCAAGTAGCTGGAACTACAAGTGCACGCTACCACACCTGGCTAATTTTTTGATTTATTGTAGAGATGAGGTCTCACCAAGTTGCCCAGGTGGGTCTCGAACCCGCGGGCTCAGGCAATCCATTCACCTCAGCCTCCCAAGGCGCGGGGTTACAGGCTGAGCCACCAAGCCCGGCTCTTTTGGCTCTACTGTTGGATGTGTTCATTCACCAACTAAATACCCATGGGCGTGTACTACAAAACATGTAAAATATTCTTATGACTATTAGGAATTTAGATGTTGGTAAAGATAGTTATTTATAAGTGACCGTGCCAAGCTTTGAATTTATTTCTTCTCTCTTTTGTCTCCAAGAAAACTGGAGAGAACAAAAGCAGATAGGAGCTGTCACTAAATGTCTGAAAAGTAAGGGAAAATGGTCAGATGAATAGATTAGTAAACTGGAAAACACAGTGGAAGCACTAAGAGACTTCTTAGCTTGGGAAGTCAGTGTTAGCGATAAGGTTATTTTGATATATAGATTTACTTTTATTTCTGCTTGGTAGGTAGGAAGCAGAAAGATAGAATGGTAAACAATGGAAACTGGATGCAGTGGCTCACACCCGTAATTCCAGTGTTTTGGGGGATCAAGGAGGAAGGGCCACTTGAGGCCGGGAGTTTGAGACCAGTCTTGGCAACATTACAAGACCTCAGCTCTACAAAACAGTAAAAATTTATCTGGGAATGGTGGCTGTTTCTGTAGTATTGGCTCCTTGGGGGTTTGAGATGGGAGGATTGCTATAACCCAGGAGTTCAAGGCTGTAGTGCATTATGATCACACCATTGCATTCCAGCCTGGGTGATGGAGTGAGACTATATCTCAAAGGAAGAAGAAAAGGTACATTTGCTAATTTTTCCCCTCTCTCTTTCTCTTGGTCTCTTTCAATAGACCTTGTCATTCATTTTGTAAATGACTCTTAGAAAGAGAAAACTTTTTTTTCCAGGTACAAATGCCAAATGGCTTTCTGTCTCACAGTGTGCCAGAGTTTTATTCTTTTTTCTTATCTTAATGAGTTCTTGTCTCTCTGTGTCCTAGCACCATTTAATTTGTTGCTCATTTTTATAAAAATTCTTGGTTTATAAAATAGGGCTTTTTTTTTTGATGACCCATGATTTGTTTTCAGATCAACAGTAAAACATAGGAAAAGTGGATTCGGCACAGTAAACACAGGTAGATAATTGCAGGCTGCTAAGTAGTCAAAAAAGTTTATATTAGCAGCAGACTTGCCCATATCAGGAGCACACAGCTATACTTAAATGCCATCAGTCATCAAAACACAATTAAATATACCACTAACACCTTTCTTAGGAAAATATGAAGTTTCCAAAGCAGATGACAGAGGTAAAAATGACTTGAATTCTTGGACAAGATTTTGAGAGTATCTTTTGCTGATGTAAGAAAACGTGTCCCATAAATGACATTTGTGAATTCTGGTTAAGATTGTGCAGACGTTAGGACACGAGAAACAGCAGCAGCAGCATCCAAACTCATATCTCAATTACACATTGTGCTTCTTTCTCAAGGTATCTTGAACACACATAAAAATTATTCTAGTAATTCTCACCACAGGGATTAGAAACGACTCTTTACAACTGTTTCTTGTGAAGTAGCAGAAAAAAACGAAGACAGACAAAAGAATTGGATGATCAGGAGGGCCATTGTTATTTCTGTTGAATTAACAAGTGGCTCCATTTATAGTTATTTGCTGGTACAAGAGAATGAATTAGTTAGTTTAGATAAGACCAGTTAATTGTGTCACCACGTACACTGAATGCCTGAATGAGGCCTGTATTCTATTTGGTGACTTTCATAATCTGGGCGGCCCCCAATTCTAAGCAGCACAGCCATGCAGAGGACACAGAAGAAAATGTCCAGTGTCCACAGTGGCAAGTACAACAGGAAAGGAGAACAGTGGCTTTATTCATGACTTGAAAAAGCTCACCTGCCAATTTTATTCTCTTACTGAGGAAAAAAGTCAAGACAAGAAGAACTGCATAGGAAAGGTAGATACAATAGCAAACCCCAGGAAACACTTTATCTTTCCCTTTCTGTGTCCAATGCTGAGGTTACAGTCATGACACAGTCAGGGAAAGACATCACTGACAAACAGCAATTCCTAATCACCAGTGCAATGAAGATGTGAATCAGAGGACAAGGATGAGTCAGAAGGTGAACACCAAGACCAAAGACCAGGCTGAATATTTTGGCATTCACGTCACTATGCCAGCATCTGGGAGTCAAAGCATCCTATTCAGGTCATGGGAGATCATCCTCAGTTTAATGTGAGGATACATAGGACAAGAATTATGTTTCTTCCTGATGGTATTTCACTTAGAATTCAATGGAAGATGTCAGCATCATTTATCAAAACAGATGCAAACAGGGGATAGCCCTCGAGTGTTTGAAGGATGTGTCAGACAAGAAAAAAGACTTGCACTGTGTTTGCAAAGAGCTGGGCCTATTTCAAGGTGGCTAGCTGTACTTGAGGACAACCAGATATGCAAAGAACAGTGAGGCTCACATCACTGACTTCCAGCTTGGAGGAATTCATAGAGAACACCTGTTTTGTTAAATTATGTCCTGCTCTAAGTTATGTTTTGTTAAATTATGTCCATGCCAGCATGGTTGGGTGTTTAGTAAGAGCCTTACAGATGGCTGCCTTTTCCCTATGTCCCCATAGGGTGAAAGAGAGAGCTCTGGTCTAGGACACTAATTTCATCATGGGGGACCCACCCTCATCAACTCATCCACATCTGCTCATCTTCCAAATTTACTACCTCCTAATACCATCTCATTAGGACTTCAATATGTGAATTTGGGAGGAAATTGTTTAGTAACTGTCCATAACAGTTACTGAATAAGGTTATTTTAATGCCTCCCTCCCTGAAGTAAAATATTTCCAGGAGATACAGAAAAACAAACAAACTGAAAAAAATAACATCAAAATAAACAGAGAAGAGCAAAGGACAATGTGAAAAATAAGAAATACAGAAATAAAAATGCTTTATTTTATAAAACTATTTGAAAATCTTTTTCAATATTTTTAATTGAAAGGTTTTATGTATAGGTCCAAGGTGATGTTGCAAATCTACCCATAGATTAAGATTAAAAATTGTTTTGCACTGATTATTTTGAAGTTGAAAATGATCTCCTCTCTGTAGTATGTGTAACATATCTTTCAAGTAATGTGAGTGACAATTGGAATAGTTGATAGATACATAGAGATAGATGCTTATTGCTTTAAGGATCTGGTGACTTCCAGGAGAAGTGAAGAAAGATCTGCAAATTTCTAAATTAGCTAAAACTTCTGTCCCATATTTTTTCCCTAAACATATTTGTGCTACCTTGAGGGTAATTAGGAGGATGCAGTATATATATGAACTTTCATGGTACCCCATTTCCAATCCCATTTCCAATCTGCATAGTTTCCTCTTCTTCTCATTCTAGGTTCAGATATGGAGAGATCAGGACAATTGGAGTGTGATGGGTGGGGCAGGCAGACATTTGAAATGAGTATTTTTTGTGGAAGACAAGGCAGTACTTGCCCTCTAATGACTAAAAGAAAAATGACATTTTGTCTACACATAGCTTTTAGCCAGAATCAGTAAAGTTAAAACCAGATATTAAGATTTCTTCCAATTTTCTATCTGTAAGAAGCACAACAGAATGGTCCAGTCAACAGTATCTTTGAGTCATGGTGATTGCTAACATAATTGATTTTATAATATAATGCTCCATCCCATACCAACAATGCTCAAGGATTTTTCATTCATATATTTAAGTTTAAAATTGTACTTTAAAGTATTTTGTCCCAAAATCATGACATGATGAGATTGTACATTTTAGCTTAAAACTATTTTGATTTTACTAATTCTAAATAAAATGTATTATATATTTAAATTTATATGTGTGTATGCATAAGTATATAATTGTATATGTATATATACACATATATTTATATCTATGAAAAGGCAATATGGTAAACTATACAGTGCTTGAATATAAACATTTTATACTTTGTCGTTTGACTTTGTTAAAAATATCTGTTGATGAGTTATTATTATGTGCTTTTGTTCTTGGAGTTTTGCAAACTCTGGAGAAAGGAGAGAAAAAAAACATACTTAGCTTTTGAACATATAGACTTGACAAAAATCCCTAAATATCCTGTCACATGTTCTGAAATTAGCTTTCTTCTTGTTAGTCAACACTCTCACTTGAAACCTGGTATTAGCACTAATTCCTAGTGACAGACAAGTTCTCATATTTGCTGCCTTGGATGAAGTCTTGCTTCCTATTGGAAGCATCCTCAGGTTTACTGGAAAATCTATTAAGAGATATAGTATCTGATTTACATTAAAAAGAACAATTATTAATTTGTTTTGCCACTGTCTTTTCCTTGTGATGACGGCACTGACACTAATATTGGACACAATGTTGTAAATATCAATTTTATCGATATATCTATTTTTAAATATAGGTTTGTGTTTTTTATAGAATAAAATCTCAACTACTATATTTGTACAGCTCCATTTTTATGTCAGCAGCTTCCTAAGCAAAATATACCTGGTTTCTATGAAAATATTTTTCTTTATTCTGTATATTAACTTTTAATACATTTTTCAATAATTAAAATCAAGCACAATCACAAATTTTAATCAGATAACTACAAGTTTATTCAGGCTTAACACAATCTTTTTCTTTCTTTTTCCCAATACACTGTAACAGTCAGATCAGCTATCAATTTCTGAAACACACTTTTCCTGTGGGATCAGATGTCTTAGCAAGTATGTCCAATCTGTCAGCGACTTGAACCTGTTGATATTAAAATCTATATTCCCCAGTTCATTGGTGGTTATTGAAGCATCTTGTTATGTGTAACCTTGCCCTGACATGTGTTATGTCACAAATGCTAGACTCTCCTAAAATAATCTTGAGGGAAAGGTGTTTAGGTGTGGGAAATTCTGTGGGGGGAAAAAAATCAAGGTCAAGTTTAACATTCTCTTCCTCAATGAAGCTCAGATACTCAAGAAATTCTTTCTTCTTATATTTTTTCAGAAAAATATATTTTTTCAGAAAAAAATTCCCTAATTTCTGTCAGTATCTGTCACAAAATGCTTAGTACATTTCAAGTTTGTCATATTGTTCCAAATGAAGAGAAACTGTATTCAGAAACTTAGTACAGGATGCACCTGGTATTCACTCTTTAGCTCTCTGCAGGCTGACAAGACAAAGCAATAGGTTTATGCTCATTTTGCATAGATGTAGTAATTCCCTAAAGTGCCATACCATTCCTGGGAAGCAGCCTGAGATTGCATTTGAAGATATCTCAGAAAATAGCATTAAACAGATCGCTTACCTTAACCCTCAAATAGTATGTGTAAGTCACTGTATGAGACAAATGGTGTTTAAAGCTCTGCCAATTTGAATCATTGATAATAAAAAAATTAACATAAGATACAAGAAATTACTTGGCTCTCTGGACCTAAAGAAGTCATGCATATTCTGAGAATTTGAATACACAGGTAGAATATATTTTACTAACTCCAGGAATTTTGAATGAAGTTATTTCTTACTACATATTTTTCCAATTCCATTAGTAATAAATTTTTTGCTGAAAAAATTTCAGGGAATATAGGTCTAAATCATGGGCACATTTAAGTTGGATTGCATTTATTTATAAATCTCCATATAAGAGCTGGATTAAATATATGCAATCAACTCATAATTTCAGAAAAACAATCATATTTTTCAACAAACTATTTCTTTCCAGGAGATAAAATTGACCAAAACTTTAGATTGAAAAATTGAGAAAGTGTCTAATTCACATTTGTGTTCTATGTGTTATAAAGTTGAAATTCACAGAATAGTCAGTTAAGCATTTTAAAGTGTATATACTTCAGTGGCATTTATTGCATTTGCAATGTTGTACAACATTGATCTTTCTCTAGTTTCAATGCCTTTTCATCACCTCAGAACTTCCCATACCAATTAAGAATCACTTCCCACTCCCCACTCCCCACTCCCCCACGCCCTGGCAACCACCAATCTTCTTTCTGACTCTATGGATTTGCTTAATCTGGATATTAAGGAATCATAATTTAATCTGACTTCTTGCATCTGGATTTTTTTCACTTAGCATAGTGTGTTCACGATCCATCCAAGCTTTATGGTGAAATAATATTCTATTATATGATTAATTTATTCATTATATACCAAAATTAGTCTTTCCATTCACCTACTGGTGAACATTTGGGTGATTTCAACCCTTTGGTTATTATGAATAATACTGCTATACATATTCATGTGCAAGTTACCATGTGGACATATGTCTTCATTTATCTTGGGTATATATCTGAAAGTGGAATTGCTGGAATATATGGTAATTCTGTTTTTAATTTCTTAAGAAATGGTCATGCAGTTTTCTATAGTGGCTCTATTGTTTTACATTCCCATTAGCAATCTATAAGTGTTCCTATTTCTCCAAGTTCTTACCAATACTTGCTGTTTTTCATTTTTTTTTAATGTAGTCATTCTAGTAGTTGTGAAGCAGTATCTCACTGTGGAGTTGAAATGCATTTCCTTAATTATCAATGATATTGAACACTTCATGAAGTGCTTGCTGGGAATTTGCAAAAAGTCCTTGGAGAAATGTCTATTCAAGTCTTTTGCCCATGATGTACATAAGATTTCTTGAACCGTATTCCTCCTGTTTCATTGAATTTTTATGATCTTTGGCCAACATCTCCCCAAGGCCTTGCATAACCATTATTTTGCTTTCTGTTTCTAGGAATTTTACTTTTTTACAGTCTAGATATTAGATTAAGCAGTATTTGTCTTCCATGCCTAACTTATTTCACTTGGCATAATGTCCTCCAGGCTCATCTGTGTTGTCACAAATTATAGAGTTTCCTTTATTTTCAAAGCTGAGTCGTATTCCATTGTGCATATATCTCATATTTTCTTTATCCATTCATCCATTCATCAACACTTGGATTGAGTCTGTGTTTTAGCTATTGTGAATAAAGCATGAGCATGAGAGTGTACATATCTCTTAGACATACTGATATTATATACTTTGGATATACCCAGGAGTAGTATTGTTTAATCATATGGTAGTTTATTTTTACTTTTTTAAGGAACCTCCTTACAGTTTTCCATAATGGCTTATTAATTTACATTCCCACCAACAATGTGCAATAGTTCCTTTTTCTTCACATCCTCACCAAAACTTGTTATCTTTTGTCTTTTTGATGATAGCCATTCTAACAGATGCAACATGATCTCTCCTTGTTTTAATTTGCATTTCCCTGATAATTAATAATGTTGAGCACATTTCCATAAATTTATTGGCCATGTATATGCCTTTCTTCTGAGAAATAGACATTTAGATCTCTTGCTCAATTTTTTTTTTTTTTTTAAGTAGGAGTCTCACTGTTTTGCCCAGGCTGGAGTGCAGTGACAAGCTCACGGCCATCCCAGCATTGACCTGCTGGGCTCCGGTGATCCTTCCACCTCAGCCTTCCAAGTAGCCAGAACTACAGGTGCTTGCTATCACCCTGGCTAATTTTTTGATTTATTGTAGAGACAAGGGCTCACCATGTTGCCCAGGCTGGTCCCGAACCCACGGACTCAAGCAATCCTCTTGCCTCAGCCACCCAAAGTGCTAGGATTACAGGCTTGAGCCACCGTGCCAGCCCTTTGTTCAATTTTTAACCAGGTTATTTTTGTTCTTACTGTTTAGATGTTTGAGTTCCTTATAATGTTTAAATGTTAAGCCCTTAATGGATGTATGGCTTGCAAATATATTCTACCATTTTTTAGACTGCCTCTTCACTTTCTTGATTGTTTCCTTTGCTGTGCAGAAGCTTTCTAGTTTAATGTAATCGATTTGTCTATTTGTTGTTGTTGTTTTTGCCTTTGCACATTTAAAAGATAAAATTGTTTGTCTTTTGTTGTTGAGTTGTAGAAGTTCTTTATGTATTCTGGATTCTAAATCCTTATTAGATGCATGGTTTGTAATTATTTTCCCCATCCTATAGGCTGTCATTTCATTTATTAAATAATACCCTTGAATGGAAAAGTACGCTTTTAAAAAATTTATAAAATCTTTATTTTTATTATTATTTAATTATGATAAGAACTCTTTTTTTTTTTTTTTTGAGTTGAAGTCTCACTCCGTAGCCCAGGCTGGAGTGTAGTGGCACGCTCACGGCCACCCCAGCATTGACCTGCTGGGCTCAGGTGATCCTTTATGGCATGCTCACGGCTACCCCAGTGTCAACCTGCTTGGCTCAGGTGATCCTTCTGCCTCAGTCTTCCAAGTAGCTGACATTACAGGCATGACTGAATAGAAAGAATGTGCCATATAAACATAATAGAATGCTATTCAGAAAAGGACGAGATATTTTCATGTTTGACAATATGGATGAACCTGGGGAGCTTTGTTCTAAGTGAGATAAACCAGTCACAGAAGGACAGGTGCTTCATAATTCCATTTGATGTATCCAGAATACTTGGATTCCTGAAAGTTGAGAGTAGATTAATTGTTGTCAGATACTGGGAAGTGGGGAAATGGAAAATTGTTATTTAATGGGCCTAGAGGTCCAATTTTGCAAAATGGATAAGTTCTAGAGATTCATTGCACGACATAGTGCTTATATTTAACAACACTGTATTGTATACTTAAATTTTATTTAGAAGATAGATAGATCTCATTTTAAGAATTCTTACTGGCCATCTCGTCCTTTTCTGAATAGCATTCTATTATGCTTACATGGCACATTCTTTCTATTCAGTCATTCATCAATGGCATTTATGCTGCCTCCCTATCTTGGTTATTGTAAAGAATGCTGAGTGCAGTTATCTCATTTTTTTTTTTCTTATTTTGGTGTGAAAACTAAAAAATTTGTCATGAGGAAGATTTTCCCCTATGTTTTTCTCCATTGTTCTATAATACTAACTCATATATTTAGGCTGTTGATCCATTTTGACTTAATTATTGTATATGTAGTGAGGTAAAGTGTGGATTTGTTCCATAAATGTCCTTTATATTTAGGAAGTCTCCTGAGGGTTTTTTTTTTTTTCAAATCATAAAAGTGTGTTAAATTTTGTCAAATGCTTAAGTGTCTATTGTGATGATCTTTTTTCTTTATTCTGTAAATATATTATATTAATTGGTACTTGATGCTGAATCACCCTTGTATTCCTGTGATAAATATCTCTAGTTTATGGTATATTATGCTTTGAGTATGCTGGTGAATTTTGTTTGTGTTGTGTTGAAAATTTTTGCATCTACATTCATAGGGGATATCAGTTTGTAGTTTTTGTTTCTAGTAATATTTTTGCCTGGCTTTGACAAAAATATTGACTTCTTAGAATTAGTTAGAAATGATTTCTCTTTCTCCCAATTTTTGGAAGAATTTGAGAAAAAAACTGATGTTAATTTTTCTTTAAGTGTTTGATAGAATTGAATAGTGAAGCCAGCAGGTCCTAAATTTTTGTTGTTGTTGTTGGGAAGTCTACTGATTCAATTTTTTAAATTCTGAACATCATTTGAAATTTTCTCTTTTTTCTTTTTGTAAGAAGAAATTTTCATTATACCTTTTTTTTGTAAATTGTGTGTTTCCAGGAGTTGTCCTTATGTTCTGGATTGTCTTTTTTTTTTTCTTGGCCTCCAAAATGCTGGGATTACAGGTGTGAGCCACTGTACCTGGCCCTTAATCCTTTAATTTCTATAAGATTGATAAGAATTTTCCCCCATACATTTCTTATTTTAGTTATTTTCATCTTTTCTCTTTTGTTCTTTGTCAGTCTAGTTGAGATTTACCAATTGTGTTGATATTTTCAAAAAGCCAACTTTTGGTCTTGATTCTATTTGCTGTTTTCTATCCTCTATTTTTTTTTTTTAACCTTAATTTTGATTACTCCTTTCCTTCTGGTGGCTTTGAATTTCATTTTCTCTTCATTCTTTAGCTCTGCAATGTATAAAGTCAGGTTGCTGATATAAGATTTTTAGTTTTTAATGTAGAGTTCATAGTACATATTTCCTTCTGAGAAGTGTTTGCAATGAATCCTTTCAGTTTTGACAGTATGTGTTTTGTTTTCATTTATCTCAAAGTATTGTTTAAAGTTCTCTTTTTTTAGTACTTTATCTTTGATTCGTTGGCTGTTTAAAGTGTATTGTTGAATTTGTACATATTTGTGAATTTTACAGTTTTCTTTCTGTTATTAATTTCTAGCTTCAGTCTATTGTGGTTGGAGAAAATACTTTTTTTTTTTTTTTTGAGTTGGAGTCTCACTCTGTCATCCAGACTGGAGTGCAGTGGCGGCTCCTGGCCACCGCAGCCTCGACCTGCTGGGCTCCGGCGATCCTTCCGCCTCAGCCTTCCAAGTAGCTGGAACTACAGGCATGCGCTACCACGCCCGACTAATTTTTTGATTTATTGTAGAGATGAGGTCTCGCCTGCCCAGGCGGGTCTCAAACCTGCGGGCTCAGGCAATCCACTCACCTCAGCCTCCCAAAGGCGCGGGATTACAGGCTGAGCCACTGAGCCCAGCTGAAAATACTTTGAATAACTTCTTCTTTTACAATTTGTTAAGATTTTTAAAATTATATAACATATGGCTCATCTTTGAGAAGGTCCCAGGTGCATTAGAGCAGAATGTATATTAATTTGCTCTTTTAGGCTAGAGTGTTTTGTATATGTCTGTTAGGTCTAGTTGGTTTAAAGTGTCTTTTATTTCTAATTCTGATTCTTAACTCTAACCCTGGCTCTATTTATTTATCTTCTGTTTTAATGTTCTATCCATTATTAGAAGTAGAATATTGAAGTATCCGCCTATTATTGTAGACCTATTTCTTAAATTTTGCTTATGTTTACTTTGTATATTTTAGGCCTCTGGTGTTGGGAGCATATATGTGTTTTATAGATACTTATATACACAAACATAGACCCTTATCTCTTTTTACAATTATTGTTAAAATTATTATTGAATGATAATAAATGATTCACTTTTATCATTTTGCTATTTGTTTTACATATGTCTGATATGACTTTTTGGTCAATTTCTCTGACTTCCTTCTTTTGTGTTTTATTATTGATTTTTTCTAACATATCATTATGATTCCCTCTTCCTTTCCTTTTTTGGTACATTTTTAAAGTTATTTTCTTAGTGGTTACCCAGGGGTTTACTGCTAACGTCCTAACCTTATGCCCATCTAGTTGGAATTGATACAAATTTAGCTTGAAGAACATTTGCTTCATCTGCTTCTATATAGTTGTGACCCCCGCCCCCCCAAAACATAGTTATTTTCACAAATTATATCTTTATACACTGGGGGCTCATTAAAAATGATTTTCAATTATTGTCTTATGAATTTGTCTTAAATTATGTAGAAACAGAAAATAAGTATTACAGACCAACATTAAACTATGTTAGCTTTAATTTATCTATGCTAACTACCCTTACCAAATTCTTTATTTCTTTATTTGGCTTCAAGTTGTTGTCTTTTGTCCTTTCAGTCTGAAGGACTCTCTTTAGCATTTCTTAATTTTGTTTAATTTGGAGTATCTTAATTTATCTTTCACTATATGAACATAGTGATATGGATTTTTCAGATCAGCCTGGGTTCGAAAGAGTCAGCTCAGTGGGTTGACTAGCCTAGCCCCAGGAGTGTTGGCTCTAATGGGTTGGCAAGCCAGCCCCCAGAAGTGTCTCAGCTTCGGAGTCATACCTTCTGCTGGCAGCTCTCCCTCTCCGAGTTCAGCCTGCGCGATTGGCTGGCAAGTAAGCCTCCAGGGTGATCAGCTCTTCAATTCCCATGATCTTCAGCCTGAAGCTCTTCAGGTCTGGATTCTTATCTTGTGCCCAAGAAGAATGAGGAGCACAGACAAACAGGAAGGTTGAGAAAGGAGGATTTACTGAAAAAAAAAACAGAAAAGCTCCCAGAGCAGGAGGGGACCTGAGAGGTTTGACAATCTGGGGCCAAAACTTATTGCTTAAATAGCCCCAAGACTGAGCCACTTGGCTAGCATTAGCTGTCAGATGATTGGTTGGCACTCGCTGTGCTGATTGGTCAGTACTAAGAACCAATCGGCTGGAGGTAGGGGCCTAATGTTGAGCTGATTGGTTGGCACTTGGCAGTGAGCTGATTGGTTGTTTTTTTGTCCCAGCAGTGAGCACTTAAGCTCTAGCTTGAGAAGTTTGTAGGTAGCTTGTTTGCCAATGCCAGGAAACTATCAGTTCAAGAAACATGCAGGAAGTTTTTCTACTTTTTTACCAGGGGATCCACCCTGTCTGCCTGCCTAGTTTTCCTCTAGCTACCTCATCTCTCAATAGATTTACAAAATATAGAATTCATAATTGGCCTTTTTTTTTCTTTCAGCACTTTAAATATATCATTCCATTGTCTTCTCATTGTCTGTTTCTTAAGAGAAATTGATTAATCTGTGTGTGAGTGTCTAGGGAGGGGTGTTACAGTGATGAGAATAAAGGATAGTTTCCAAATTCACGGTGCCTGAGGGAACAAAGAAAAGAGGTTATTAAAAAAAAAAAAAAAGAGCCGGTCTCGGTGGCTCAGCCTGTAATTCCGCGCCTTGGGAGGCTGAAGTGAGTGGATTGCCTGAGCCCGCGGGTTCAAGACCCGCCTGGGCAGATGAAACCTCAACTCTACAATAAATCAAAAAATCAGCCGGGAGTGGTAGCGTGCGCCTGTAGTTCCAGCTACTTGGAAGGCTGAGGTGGAAGGATGGCCAGAGCCCAGCAAGTCGAGTCTGCGGTGGCTGGAAGCGGCCAATGCAATCCATTCTGGGCGACTGATTGAGACGCCAACTCAAAAAAAAAAAAAAAAAAAAAAAGGTGATTCTAAACTTAGACTAAGTTAAGTTCAGCGTGGTGGTGCGTGCCTGTATTTTCAGCTACTTGGAAGGCTGAGGCAGAAGGAACACCTAATCCCAGCTAGTTAAAGTTGCGGTGGCCATGTCACCAGCCTGGGTGACAGAGTGAGA
>CAUYQG010163753.1:0-10563 GCA_963574415.1 Tarsius wallacei
TGAGATGATTCTAAAAGGTATATGAAACTGCAAAGGATCTAGAGAAGTCAAACAAATTAGAAAGAACAAATTCGAAAGACTTACACTACTTGATTTCAACCTTCAACAATTAAGACAGTGTAGAATTTACTTAAAGACAGATAAATAAATCAACACAAGAGAATAAAATAGAGTTCAGGAACATTCACCGCATGTTAGGTCTTTTCTTTTTGAACCAAGGCAGTACATGGGAGGAAAAGTCTTGTTAATAAATGTTGCTAGAAAAATGGATATCTGCATTTTTAAAAATTATCCTCAATCTTTATGTTACTGCATACACATTTATTTCACATAGATCATAGATCCAAATGCAAAAGAGCAAATCACAAAGCTCCCAGAGGAATATACAGATTATTTTCAAAAATCATGGCAGGACATGCAAAATGTTAACTTCAAAAATTAAAAAAAGGAAAAATTAGATTTCTCCAAAATTAAAAATTGCTCTTCATAAAAATATCATTTATAAAATGTATAGAGAGTCCGTGCTCGGTGGCTCAGCCTATAATCCAAGCGCTTTGGGAGGCCGAGGTGAATGGATTGCCTAAGCCCACGGGTTCGAGACCCACCTGGGCAACTCGGCAAGACCTCATCTCTACAATAAATCAAAAAATTAGCCAGGCGTGGTAGCGCACGCCTGTAGTTCCAGCTGCTTGGAAGGCTGAGGCGGAAGGATCGCTGGAACCCAGCAAGTCGAGGCTGCAGTGGCCAGGAGCATGCCACTGCACTCTAGTCTGGGAGACAGAGTGAGACTCCAACTCAAAAAAAAAAAGAGAAAGAAAATGTATAAAGAAACCAGTCTACAAAAATTATTAGCAGTATACAGTATACTTTTATGCTGATATAGGTAAATAATGAAAAGATAAAAAGCCTTATAAAAATGGGCAATAGATTTGAACAATTTCCAAAAAAGATATATAAATGATAAATTATCATTTGAAAAAAAGGATTAAATGCATTAGTCATGCCAATTAAACCAAAGTTGGATCCGCTTTCTCATTTAGTAGAATGGCTAAAAATCAAAAAGACTGACCAATGCTGGCAAAGAAGATAGTAAAAGAAATCTTCATATTTTGCTGATGGCACTGTAAAATGGTATGATCACATGGGCATGCACGTATGTGTGTGTATGACCCTACAAAACAGAAATTCTACTCCTAGTCATTTACCCAAGACAAAAACATGTTCACTACATGACTTCTACACATATTTACAATTGTCTCATTTGTACCTGTAAGATTTAATTTATGAACGTAACTGAGTGACCATACAGAGAGGCTAATGCCATGCCACACAGGGTCACACATACCAGAGTTGGTCAAGATTCAGAAGCAAGAAGGAGGGCAGGGAAAATAGGTGAGGATTGGCTAGTTTGAATAATTCTGGGGCATAGGGGATATTCTGAGTTGTCTGGTGCCTGGCCTTGGTATGATTTAGGGATGGGAAATACTGGCGTGTGACAGTCAGGTAAAGGATGTGATTCAGAGTATGGGTTCTGGATCGCAGGTTAGACCTAAACAACTTTGGCCCTGTAATTAATGGATGGTAAAAAGACAAATACACAATCTAAGAAAACACAGTTCAACAATAATAATGCAAGAGTGGGAAACCAAACAAACCCAAAATACACCAGCAGATGAAGGAATAAATTTGTGGTCAACCCCTAGAATGGAATAGTTCTTACCAATTTAAAAAAAAACTAGTGATGTATGCAACAACACCTAGATAAATCTGCAAAATGTGGTATTAAGCAAAAACAGCCATACTCTGAAGAATATATACATCGCATTTCAATTTATATGAAGTCTGAGAACAGGTAAAACTCTATTGTAGCAGGAAGCAGAAGTGGCTGCCTTGGAGATGGGAAAGTGAGGGGAGAGGTATCAGAATTGACTGGAAAGAACCATGAGGGAAATGTCTGGGGGAATGGAGTCTTCCATATCTTTTGGGGGGGTGACTGTCTGTGACTACCTGGATATAATCCATTGTTACAGTGCATCAAAGTAAACACATAAAAATCTGTGTATCAGGCTGTATATTAATTACACTTCAATTTTTTAAAAATTAAAAAAGACTATTAGGGAAGATCTTGCATTTGAAGCACAGAATTGCTCTGACTAGTTTTACTGCTTATTTTCCATATTCATCCTTCATTTAGGGTCTAGTAAGAGACAATAATTAGCTGCAATTGCTCCAAACACAGGCTTTGCAGACAGCCACACCTAGCTTCTAGCTCTGACTCTTACCTTGAAATCTGCATGACTTTTTAACCAAAGAAATAATCCTTTCTATAAACCTCAGCTTTTCATCTGGAAAAATGGAGGTAACAATATCTACTTCCTACCCACTCTGGCAACATTACAACATAGGAGAGTCACAATACTGATAGCAGTAATCACAGCAAAGCTACTATTAATGAAAATATTATTAAAATTGACATAAAACATGTCTCTGGGCTGGACAATTATATATGATATACAATTTCTTTATTTGCATTTTCTACAACACATTAATTTTGGTTTTTTTGTTTTGTTTTGTTTTGTTTGAGTCAGGGTCTCACTCTTTCACCCAGACTGGAGCACAATGGGCTCAAGTCATCTTCCTTCCTCAGCCTCCTGAGTAGCAAGGACTACAGGCATACTATGCCTGGCTAATTTTTATTTTTTGTAGAGACAAAGTCTTGCCATGTTGCCCAGGCTGGTCTTGAACTCCTGGGCTCAAAATATCTTCCCACCTCAGCCTCCCAAAGTGCTAGGATTACAGGTGTGAGCCACATGCCCAGCCTGCATTTCATTTTTTACAATAAAATGTTACACTTCACACAGCTTCATCTTTGATAACTTACAGAGATGTCACCAAGATGAAATAATGTATAGAAAAGCAGCATGTCCATTATAATCTTGTAATACAGTTTGGATATTTGTCTCCTCCAAATCTCATGTTGCAATTTGATCTCCAATGTTGAAGGTGGGGTCTGGTATGAGGTGTTTGGATCATGAGGACGTATTCTTCATGATGGCTTGGTGCCATTTCCATTTGAGATCATGAGTGAGTTCTCGCTTCCTTCCACTCTTGCCATGTGATGCCTGCTCTACTTCATCTTCATGGATGGAAGCTTCCTGAGGCCCTTACCAGAAGCAGATGCCAGCATCATGCTTCTTATACAATCTGCAGAACCATGAGCCAAATAAACCTCTTTTCTTTAGAAATTACCCAGCCTCAGTTACCGCATGTCCTTTACAGCAACACAAAAACAGGCAAAGATCTTGTTTCTCAGATGGTCTGAACTGCTGCACTGCATTTCAATGTACTTTATGATCCTTACAGCCTGCCTATTAGATACAATCATTACTTCTACTTGACAGTTGAGGAAACTGTGGCTTCTCTAGAGAAGTGCCAGGCTCCAAGATGCAAGGTAGATAAGCAGTTGAGCCAGGATTTCAATCTTACCATTAATGACCTGGGTTCTTTCCATCTTCCATCCTGACAGCCTCAGTGTGGAACCATCTTGCAATCATCCCTTCATGATTGCAAGATGGTAGTACTAGATCAAGCATTGCATCTTTACGCAGCACCCAAAGTCCAGAAGAAAGAAAAGAGGACCTTTCCTCTCTGTCTCTTTTTATTCTAGAATAAAATAACCAAGACAAAGAGTATTTCCCCCTTTTATAATTCCTTTTGAAAGAAGGTAAGTAGGAAGTGGTACATCTAGCTTTAATAAAATAGTGTAACTGAGATTTTTACATGCACAGAGAGTCATTACATTTAAGGACTGTGATGGGTCAGTATCCATAAGTCACAAATGTGAACACGTGCAAATGAAGCCAACCTAGAGTTGCTGGGAGAATCACAAATTAAGTTGTAAATTCTGTACTGCTTTTATGTATGTTCAAAACAAAAATTGGAATATCTAATTCACATTTATTTAAAATGTTAAAGAATAACTATATATAAGTCTAAATTTTATAGGATTTCTGTGAAAGAACTTTAAGAATTACAGAATTAATCATTTACTGACATTTGTGGGCTTACATTGCATTAGATTTCTCATTTTGAAATCAGGTTTTGGAGACGTAAGGCACTATAAGTAACTGACCATCTTTTATAATATAATGAACTGAATCAAATTTTATATTTGTATTTGACTCAAAATCTCTTATAAAGTAATATAGGTCTTTTGCAGGACCAAATACCAAAAAATTACATGCTAATTCGATCATTAAATATTAAGTATATGTACATTTTCGGGTACACTATAAAATTAAAACTCAAGTTATTTAACTACAAAACCTTTATATCTATCATTTTAAAATACCAAATGGCTGTCTTAAAAATCCAATGATTTTTCTATTTCAAATAATCAAGCTAAAAATGTATTTTATTGTTGGATAAATACAGATAAAAAAGGATCTATTCATGCTGATTTAAGACAGTTTTCTTGCTGTCAAAATGAGCTACAGAAGAACAAATGGGAATTGCATTCTATTTTATTTCACCTTTCCACAGAGCACAGTATGAAATCCTTTTCTTGTAACTTCCTTGTTAAAATTACAATGTATCAAGTAGAATACCAACCCACTGGGATAATGGTAAAATTACTGTCTTGGCATTCAGACTTCATTTCCTCAAAGAGTTTGGAAGTTGTGACAAGCTGCTAGATGTCTTCAAACTACAAAGAAAAGCAAAATATCCTTATCTTGGCTGGCACAGGACAAGACAGCAAACAAAGTAGGCCGTGTAGCCTCGGGCAATGATATCTCTATAGAGGTTCCAAATCTGAGAAAAACACTTATGAAAATATTTGTTCCTCTACAGTAGTGGGAGAGGTTTCTAACTAAACATGTAATGAATATTTAATCAAGAAAACATATCGAAGTCATTAATAAACTGAGAGACTGGAGGAAAAAGTGCTAAAATATATATTCCCCATTAAATTCCATACCTGGATTGACTACCAGAAACACTCCCCTTTGTCTTGTAGAACTAATAACCCTTCTGTTTTTTAGCCTGCATTAATGATGAGGGATACACTGTGCAATTTGAGGCAAAAATTTTTTAAGAAAACATATCAATTGACTGCTCAATAAATAATTAGAGTGAGCACAGAATTGAAATGCCTAGGTTCAAATTCCTGCTACCAAACTGTTTAACTTGGAGACACTCGTTTAGTTACTTCACCACCGTGAACCTCAGTTTTCCCATCTAATCAAAGAGGTTAACAGCAGCATCTACCTGAGGGTTGGTTGTGGGATTCGTGAATTCATATACATAAAGGACTCAGAAAGTGCCCGATCCATGCAGTAATAACTACTACATATATGTTACCTAATAGTATTATTATGTTATAAATGAACAAAATAATAAAGCCACAACTCAAGCAAGACACTATGATGAACACTACTCAGGCTTTGATGAACTGCCCCTTCCAAGCTACTCTCAATCCATATAATTCAGGTGGGACTTCCCCATTTATCCTTGTTTTCTCAAAGATCTAAGGATAGACACATAGTCCAGACCTGGTCAAAAAGAATCTCATAACTTTGTACCTATTAAGTAAAAAAATGACTTCTATTTCTATGGGGGAATAAAAAAGTATTAAAAATATAAGAGTTGAGTCATGCAAGGAGGAGGCAGGCAGATAAGGATAGAGACAAAGGAAATTCAAAGGAAATTCAATAGCCCATATTTGTTTACAAATGCCATTGTTTTTCTTCCCATTCAGGCACTGGATAGGACTACACCCTCCCTTGAATGTAGACATGCACATAAGATTGTTTTTGGTCAGTGAGATATGAGCAGAAGGGACTTGTGTCTCCTCTAAGCTTGAAGACAGCTGTACAATTTACAATGTTTCCTTTTTCGCTCCATTACAGGAGTGGAGGCACACCTTAAACTGAGTTTCCATCAACCTAGGTTTATATGCAACTGCAATGGGCCACTTACGTTGGATATGTAGTATGAAGAAGACATAAGCCTTAGTTATATTAAACCACAAAAATTTTAAGGACTTAGACTGACTGATTGATACATGAGCAAAGAGAGAAAGAAAGAGGAAAATACAGGTACAATGATACAATAACCCCTGTTAAAATCTGGGATCTCGCTCTGCCTGGTGACATCTACTCTGAACTTTTCAATAAAGAAAGTCAATACATTTGGGAGTTGTGGAGGAGAGGCTTAAGCTAGTTGACTTGAGTATCTGACATCTGTAACAAAAAAAATTAATTTTCAATATAGGAAGGGACCATATTCATGTGAGCAACAGAAAGTAAATACGTACAAATATAACATAGGGGCCAAATTACCGCAAAACAATTTTAAGCAGACAATGGACAAAACTGTAAGACTTAGGCCTAGATTAGGATTTGAGAAGGAGAGGTTCACAGTAGGTGAATGTACAACAGAGGCAGCGATGCCAGCACAGTGCTTACAGCAGTGGCTCTTGGAGCTCCCATCCCCACTGGAAAATACCTTAGGACATTTTAGTTGACTCACTCATTGGGGAAAACCAGGATCTTCACAGGACACAGGACTTGGAGGCTAGATGCCCTTCAATGCCACATTCATATGACTTTCAAATGAGATGCTCATGTAAGAGAAAAATCTATTTGTTATCTGAGCTTTAAAATAATTATTCACATGGTCCTAATAGATAAAGATGCAAATCCTGTGCAAATCAAAGGAAAACTGAATTTATAATATGCAGATGTCACCAAAAGTTTTCTGCTATACCAGAAACCACATCATCAGTTGCACCAACACCTTGAATGGGAATCAAGTCAGCAACCTGACTCGGTGGTATTGGTCCGCAGCTACAGCCATCACACTTACAGGGATGCTATAAATATACATACTTAGCTATCATTTTAAATGTCAGATATGAAGAAAAATGACTCAAATATTTAGTTGGCTACTGTCTTATTTCTCTGAAATCCAAGCTTAATTATTACAAGCAGATGCAAGCATTGGCAACCACATCTTAGATTCCGGTATTAGTCATGGCTAATCATTTACAGATTAAAACAACAGATTATATTACTAATTAATTTCCTTGCATTTCTCCTTTTAATATACTTAGGGCCTTCCATTGGTTTTTTTGCAATCATGTGAGTAAGTTTGTTACATATTCTATTAATTTCATGAAAGTACATAAAGGGGATGTTACAAATTGTTAGCTCTATAGATGAAGTTTGAGAACCACTGACTCCAAGAAGAGCAACTGAAAGAATAATAATGTTATGGAAATGTGGGAAGCCTTGAATGCCAGGTTGGTAGTTTTTTTTTTTTTTTTTTTGTTTTTTAACATTTCCTTGCAAGCAGCGGGAAACTATTACAGTTTTGCAATGAGAAAGTGGTGTGAAGACAGCTGTGTTCTAAGATAATTCATGCGGTAGTATGTAGGGTGATCTGAGGAGAGGAGAAACCAGAAAGGCAGCAGCTGCGGTTGCTGTAATGTGATAATAAAGGCCTTAGGGGTGGGGCGGGGGAGATGGCTGGCAAGATGGAGCTCAGGAACAATGCAAAAAAGACTCCCCGGACTAAGTGACTAGGCTGGGGGGAGTAAGGAAAGAATCAATGGCAACTTCAAGGTTTCTGGCTTTCCTGATAGGGAAGATGGATGGTCTTGAGACAGAAATAGGGAAGTATAAGGTGAGAAGCCACATCCGGGAGAAAGGATGAGTACAAGGCAGACATACTCAAGTTTAAATCAAGAGAAAGACATTCAAATGGAAATGTGGACAGCGGTTAGCAATTGGGGACTCAGCACAAAGAAGGCTAACAATACATAATCAGGACATAGAAGGACCAGAGCAGCAGAGAGAGTAGACTCCCTAAGGGAGAAGGAGAGAGAAAAGAAGAGGCAGTCCAGGCCGAGGCTCAGAAAACATCTATCATTGAGCAAGGGAGGAAGGATAAAAATCAGTCAGACGGTTCAGCGGCTAAGGACACAAAACAACTCCTAAAGTCCAATGGTATAAAAGTCAGATCAGGTAAAGCGGTGGTGGGGAGCATCAGCAAATAGCACAGAGAGCCTAGAAAGGACAAGGACTAAGATGAACCAGGGCACTTGACATTAAGAAGCTGTTAGTGATCTTCAGGAATGCCACGTCAGTGGTGGCCAGATCAGAAGGCAGACTGGGAGGCCCTCAACACCCAACACCAAGAGAGGAAAAGAAATGCAGGGGTCAGGTATGCCACATGTTCTAGCTCAGCAGCATAAGGGAGGGCAACAGGAAGATGCTTCAAGTCACTGGTTTCTGATTTCAATACAAAGTAAGATGAGAGATACTAATTCTTAAGATGGGATTGTCAAATTAGACTCAAGAATTATTAAAAAAAAAATACCCACTCCAAAAATCACTTGGCAAAAAGAAAAACAAAATGAAGCATACACCCTCATTCACACAAACTATATCCAATGATTCTTACTTTAAGAAATCAACAAAAGTAACACAAACACTTTCTTTAATCCCTCAGACTTCAGGATGTGATTGTTCTATGTCGTTAAGCTATAAGATTGATATTCTGGGACATTGTTTTCCTGAAGGAAAATGAAGGTAAAACACAAAATCTTTACAGGCATTTCCTGTGAAGGAAATGCCTGTGAATCACATGTAATAGAAGATTAACCTCTAGTGTTCTTAATAAACTTATTTTTTAATCTTAAACAAAATTTTAGATTTTATGTGTCTCATTGATCATAAATTGTCTCTTTAAAAAAAATCTCTTTTTTGGTAAGCTCACACAATAAAAATAGGTGAAATTTACTAAGTCAGCAATTGTTACCTTTAATTACTTCATAAAACTAGCAATTCTTGCATGCCTAGTATGTTCCAACCACAAATACTGCTTTAAAATAAATGTAGCTTTGTGAAGTGTAAATGAATATGCAAAATGACTCAATAGTCTAATTTATATATTATGGGATGTTGAGTTTTTGTTTTGTTTTGTTTTTAGAAAATGTCACACAAATTCTGACTAGCAAATTAACTGAGAGTTTTATAGCTTGGCAAATTTGTTTTCACTTTAGAACAATTTATGACAAGGAGTCTATAATGCATTGTGGCTAATTAATGACTTTTTTGTGGTTTGACATGCATAATACATTAGGTTTGTGACAGTTTCATCTCAGAGCCTCCTGAATCATTTCTCTCTAAAATTTCAAGGCATATAAGTGTTTGAAATAATAGAAATTCCATTTTCTCTTTTGTTTCATAACAACTTCTTAAACAATGGTGATTTGCTTATGAACATCACAGAACAATGAATAGACATGGAAGGTTGAAAGGAGACTATTGCATGTGACTTCAAATTTCCAAAAACATAACATACTACTCCGGAATTCCTAATGGTGTTATAAAACCTAAGTGCTCACAGGAAAGGAAACTATTTGTATTATTGTGAAAAATACACAATTTCTGTTTGAGTAGAATCATTACAACTAACAATGATCAAGTACCTCTGTGTCAGAAAGCATTATTTTTTATTTCATAAGAGTCATGACAACTTGATTATTCAGATGATGAACCTGAAGTCCAGTAAGTTTAACTTTCCAAAACAATACAGTTAGATGCATCAAATTGTAAAAAACTTTATCTGAGGTCTGTTTCTGGTTGGGATTACCCTAAAAATTGTATCAATATTAGCTGCTGCTTTTATTATTTTAGCAACTGCTCAGAAGAGGCCCACCTTGATGGTGAGAAATGTCTCACTGACTTGGAAATTCTAACAGAAAAGAAATATAAAATATATATCTCCTGTAATCCTAGCACTTTGAGAGGCAGAGGTGAGCAGATTGCCTAAGCCCACAGATTCGAGAACAGTCTGGGCAACTTGGCAAGACCTCATCTCTACAAAAAAATCAAAAAATTAGCTGGGCATGGTAGTGCGTGCCTGTAGTTTTGGCTACTTGGGAGACTGAGGTGGAAGGATCGCTTGAGCCCAGCAGTTCAACAATGAGGTGGCCGTGAGCGTGCCACTACACTCCAGACTGGGTGACAGAGTGAGACTCAAACTCAAAAAATGAAAATTTACATCTCTTCTCCCACTACCCTCCTACCTCCAAGACACACGAGAGTGTAATAATTTAAACAGATTTATAATTCAGTCTCTGGAGGTGAGGTAAAAAAAAAAAAAGAAGGGACTTTGCATGGAGGACATAGAGGGGATGAAAGACCTAGGGCGCATGGAAGAGAAGAGATAAAAAACTAAAGGGAACATTTTTCTATCCACATGCCTAGTGAGAGATGGGGATAAACTGAGATGCACAGACAGACTCAAAGTAGGCTGTAAGCATAAAGACTGCTGAACATGTTCTAGTGAACTTCACGTGGGCCTGTTGGGCTCTACAGTTGTTCGCAAATAAACAATTCCACTAGACCTTGCACTATTTTTTTTTTTTTTTGAGTTGAAGTCTCACTCTGTCGCCCAGACTGGAGTGCAGTGGCCGCTCCCGGCCACCGCAGCCTCGACCTGCTGGGCTCCGGCGATCCTTCCGCCTCAGCCTTCCAAGTAGCTGGAACTACA
>CAUYQG010163761.1:0-11821 GCA_963574415.1 Tarsius wallacei
TAAGAACTTCATGTTTATCCTTATGTTTGAAAAATACATTTTCTTGAGACTAGGGGGTGTCCTGTGTGCACCTGGACCTGGTCATGTGAAAGGCACATGCTACCTTTTGTGTAACCATAGCAGCAGGGGTTCCTGTGATGATAACTTTGCAGAGTTTGGGGATAAAAGCCCTGGAATTACACTCATTAAACACATCTGCTCAATCTGAACAGTTGTCCGGTTTCTTTCTTTCTTCCATATCTATCCCTCCAGTTGAATCGCTGACGCCATCACACCACCAGAGACCCCAGATCCCTTCAGGGGCAGGACCCCTGCAACTGTAGCCTTGAACTCCTGGGCTCAAGCAATCTTCTCACCTCCACCTCCTGAGTAGCTGGGACCACATCCATCACCACCATGCCCAGCTATCTTTTACTTTATTTTATTTTGTGGAGATGGGGGTCTCACTATGTTGCCCAGACTAGTCTTGAACTCCTAACTTCAAGTGATCCTCCCACCTCAGCCTCCCAAAGTGCTGGGATTACAAGCATAAACTACCATGCCTGGTCTTCAGTCATTTTAAATCTGCAATCTACCTTCCTCAAGTCTTATGAATAAACTCCTAATCCAAGGTCACAGAGCACTCATGCACTTCACATTTTAAAAACTGACACTGGTGCTACAGCAGAATTGATGTGGTAGTGAAACCCTATTCTATAATGCCTATAAGTCAGTTGGCAGACTTCCACATGGAATCTTCCTACCTCTGTGAAAAACTGGGCCATGACCAGGAATAGCCATGTACTGGGCATGAAGCCACAGCCAATTATGTATACTGCTCTAGCAGGGAAAATACAAGCCAAATGGGCCCAGTTGCACCAGTGCTAAGAAGAGTCATTGCATTCTATTTCATCAACCAGCCAGAATATGTCAAGTCACTAGTTTTCTACACATACCTTACTAAATCTAAAAGATAAAAGTACTTCATTTTCTAGCAGGGATTAACTTTTACTAGACTAATCTTTAAGAAGACACCCTTGGGTTCCCTCCCACTGTGGGAGCTTTTCTATCCTCTCAATAAATCCTGCTTTCTCAACTTAAAAAAGAAGAAGACCTCCTTTAAAACAACAGAACATTCTAAAATATAAAGACCACATCGGGTAATGCACTTCCAATTTAATATAATTCCATTTCACTTGAAAATCTACAGTTATCCTAAATTAGGGTGGAAAAGAATCTCAACTTGACCAAGATGTTTTTGAGGGGGAATGATAGTTATTCTGAAAACCACACACACCTTGACTTTGCAAGCATAATGATCCGTATCCTTCTGACATTGTACTTTCACCTGTATTTTTAACAGATCCAATGACTCTTGTATCATAACATAAGAAGAAAAGATTGACAAAGAAATAATTTTCAAAATTAGTTGATCTCCTAATATATGCTGGTCACTGCTGTAAACAAGTGCTGTGTTTTATCTCATTTACTTTTCATAAAAACCCTTAAGAGATAGGTACTAATAGTATTCATAGATGACAAAACAAAGATACACAAAGTTCTATACCTCTTGTCCAAGGCCATATGGCTCCATGAGGCAGAGCCAGGCTCTGAACCTGACACCGCCCATGCTCCTAACCACACAATACTGTCTTTCATCAATAAAAACAGGAAGGATTCTCCTCCAGGAGAGAGCAGCTACTTCCTTTCTCTGCTTCTCTTTCTTTCTCTCCCTCTCTCTTCCTTATGGTCCCCCCCCCCCCTTATTCTCTCCCTTACTTACTTCTTAGGCCACTCATAAACACTCACAGAGGGTGTCTGGCTTGGGCAATGGCATTGGGATGTGTCAGAGTCAATTCTGAAGCAAGATATGGAAACAGATGACAGCAAATACCATAACACGATTCCCCATCATACAAAATATTTTCAAGCATTAGGACCTTTACTTTAAGCAGTATGGCACAGACCAATGCTTCTATAAGATAAGAAATTTGGAATACAATCTTAGAGGTTACCATGATCAATTTTCCCCAGGCCATTTCTCTCCTTAGACTACTTCCTTGTTGACCTTATCTGTGTTCATGGTTTTAACAGCCCCAAGTCTGTATCTCCAAAGCCTAATTTGTCCATTAACCTACAGCTCAAATGAGGGAGGACCCCCAAAAAAGGAATTATCTTTTTTTGGAGAGCAGGCCCCTTTTGTAGTACACTTGGAATTTGTTCCTCTGGATCAAATGGTCAACCAAAGTTTTCATCTGGAAGTTTTGAGAAGGTTGCACTACGATTTATAGAAGAAAAGTCCCAAGTTATGGCAAACAGGTAACTGATTCTTCCACCATGACAATGTACCTGCCACACTACGTTGATTGTTCAGCAGTTTTTGACCAAAAATTGAATGATCCCCATGCCCCAACCCCCCTATTCACCAGATCTCGCCCCAAGCAACTTTTTTTGTTTGCCTGGATGAAAAAAGTCCTCAAAGAGAAAACTTTTGCTGACGTAGAAGAGGTGAAACCAAAAAAATGGCAGAAGCACTAAAAGGCATCAAAACTGATGAGTTCAAATACTGTTTTGAGCAGTGAAAAAAGCATCTCAATAGGTGGACTGCATGAAAAGGAGAGGACTTTGAAGGTGACTGAAGTTTAAATATGTAAGAATAAACACACAGTTTTTAAAAAACAAATTCGGGGCTTTTCGGGTCCCCCCTCGTAATAGTCAGCTGTCTGCTAGACCTCCTCATCCAAATGTTTCAACTTCAGACTATATAAGCACATGCTTTCATTCTACATCTCTTTCCTGAATGGCCTATGAGATTTTGTGGAACTACCATGCCAAGCTAGAAACGTGAGGGTCTCTACCTTACTTCAAACCTCCAGAACAAGTATGTCAACTTTGCCTCTAAAATCTGTCCCTTCTCTTAATTTCTGCTGCTACTGCTGCAGCTCAGGCCAGCACTATCCCTCTCTTGGACTATTTTAAGAACCATTTTAATGTGCTCCCAGCTTCAAAGTTACCCTCCACATTGCTAATGAGAGTGATTGCCCCATATGAAAATCTATGACCTTCCTCTGCCTTGAGCCTGGCTATGGCTCCCTATTGCCTCCAGATAAAGTTCAGGTTCCTGACCCAACATCCATCTGGCCTTCAACCTCCCCTGTTTTTTTCAACCCCCTTCCCTTTAGTGCTCAGCCCTAAATCCTTAATCTAAGATTCTCTAGGCCTAAATAAATGTTCACCTAAATTGAACAAATATGTAAGCTTTGATTTTTAAATAATAATTTGCTCCTCAAGAGCATATATAATTTATATTTTCAGATTCACTATAAAGATTAAGAGTTTTAAAACATTTTTTATTGTGGTACAAATCATTCTTAAGGAAGAAACAGCCCTCCCTTAAGAAACCAGAAGGAGAAAAAAGTTATTTACAGTCTATCATCTTTTTGTCTATTTGCTTGTTTTTTGAGTCAGAGTCTCACTCCGCCTCCCAGGCTGGAGTGCAGTGGCACAATCACCGCTCATTGCAACCTCAACCTCCTGGACTCAGGCAATCCTCCTGCCTCAGCCTCCCAAGTAAGTAGGACTACGGGTGGGACAAAGTCTCACCATATTGCCCAGGCTGGTCTCGAACTCCTGGGCTCAAGCAATCCTTCTACCTTGACCTCCCAAAGTGAAGAATTACAGGTGTGAGCCACCATGCCTGGCCATCTTTTGTTTTTTAATCAAGAATTGAGTGTTTCTACTTTTGTTCTATTTCTTCACCATGGCAACTTCCATCAGAAGTCTTCTTAGTGGTGAAGCATGGTGTGTGAATCAGGATCTAATCAGAGACAGGCACCAATCTGTCTTTCAGTGGGGACTTGGGTGGGTAGGTGATGGAAGAGCTGAGAGGCCAGACCATGGGAGAAGCCAAAGTCTGCCTCTCCACAGCCTGTGCTGGAAGGACAATGAGGAGGGGCTGCTGCTAGGGCTCAGGGTCACCACAGCAGGGGGGGAGTAGAAGAGATGAGCAGCTTACAGAGGTCCCCTGAGCTGAGGGGACCAGGCTGAGCATCTGGGAAGCAGGACAGAGCACCGGAGTGGAGTGAGCTACTGAGAGGCAGCATCTGCAGGGGCTTCCCCTCCAGTCTCAGCGGAGTGCTGGCCAGCATGTGCATGGAAGGAAACTTCCAGAACCAGAGCAAGGACTGGGGGACACTCTCCAAAGCCTCTACATATATGCTGCATGAGCTGGAGAGAAGGATAGGACCTGCTTTTTTTCCCTTCCTCCCTCCCACCCATCCTTCCTCACCTCTGCCTCTCATCAGCTTGGTGGTTCTCAACCTTGCTGTACCTTGGCACTAGCCGGGAGCTGTAAAAGGCCTGAAGCCTGGGCACACCCTGAAGAGCCTGATGTGATCAGTCTGGGTACAGCGTGGAATTCAGAGCTTTAAAAGCTCTTCTGGTGCACCTAATGCTGTTCAAGAACTCAGGCAGAAGACAGAAGAACAGCCCCTGGGAGACGCATGCTGTGGAGGTCAGAGCCCTCCAGACAGGGCACAGGAGAGTAGGCCTAGAGTCAGCAAACACAGAGCAAAGGAAGCCACAGAGATGAGGGCAATGATAAGAAGCAACACAGCAAACCATGGGCATGATCTTCTCCAAATCCTTTTAAATCCTTCCGTGACCAGTTCAGATGGACCGCCCAGCTGCAGTTTCCTCCCTCTTACATTTCCTACTGCCCCTCCTGCAATGCCCAGACCCTATCACATGCTGCGCCCATGTGTCCTCTGCCAGACGGAGCCCGTGCCCCGCTATCTGCCTCTGCTCTCCCTGTAGTGCCCCATCAGGAAAGCCCGGTCCCCTCCTCTTACTGTTCACATCAGTAGTTTCTTCTTTCCCAAATGGACTGGCTGGCTCATTCGGCTTCTAAGCTACTATTAAGTAGTAATTCATGGCTAATGACAGGTAAAATAACATACTGCCCCCCCAACCCCCAATAGCATTTTTGTGGCAAGACTGACCTTGAATGTAAGAATTTCAGGGCAAAGTGACAGATTGCTGGAGTAGCTCTGTGTGTGTCCCTGAAAATGTAAATAACTTTCAGTTGAATAATATAGGGAATGGCTTACCTTGGACAGCAACGATTTACACATTCACAAATGATTGATTGCCATTTATTTACAATCCTACTCAGGACTGTTAAAACATTCAGTAAGGGGAAGATATCTCTATGTATGTATGTATGTATGCATTTATTTGACAAGGTCTTGCTCTGTCACCCATGCTGGAATGCAGTGGCATGATCATAGCTCACTGTAACTTTGACCTCCTGGGCGTAAGTGATCCTCCCGCCTCAGCCTCCTGTAGCTGGGACTATAGGAATGCACCACCATACCCAGCTAACAGCAAAGTGAATATATTCTTAAGGTATATTTATATTTTGTTAATTGTTTTTACATAAATGAGCCTAAAAATATACTTGCAGTAAATTCCAAAGTCTTGTGATTTCAAATCAAAAGACATTTACTTTTTTTAGTGGAAATATTAAGCACTAGACTATTTGCTTGAGAAAGTCACTTTCCAGAGAAGGAAAAAAATCCAAGGTCAAAATCAGAAATGATTTACTCTTTGAGTATATGGATGTGTTAAGGTTATTCCCTGAAAAACTGGGCCCATATTGTTAACTGTTAAAGCACCAAGTGGTTCAAAACAGGACTTGTTATTTTTAAAAATTCTTTCCTGGTGTTAACTTTTCTTACTATGACTCTATAGAAAGAATTTGTGAAAACCCACTTCTAACTACATTTGGATATTTATAATTTTTATGATAGCACTGACTCCTAAAAACAAACTCCCACTAGGATAGTCACAAAATACTGAAAAAAATGTACCCACATACATATAGTTCCCAGAGCTACCTTTGAGACCCTATGAGGAATACATCTAGATCTGCAATTCATAAACAGATAGCTTCTCTTCACTGACTATTTAATGTATGGTGTTCTTCCAATGGAAAGTTTAAGTTTTAAACCCGCAAATCTCAACAACTGCCATCTGCTTAGGCTCTCAAAATTCTCACCAGAAGAGACATATCCATCCTACCTGAGTGTGTGGACATAATCTCATTTTAGTTACCAGACTCTTTTAAAAGTACTTAAAATAATTAATACATTTTAATGGACAGAATTATGATTCAAAGAGGTCAATGACCACATGCTGATGGAACTCCAGCGGGCTCTTGGGAGCAATAGTGTGACCACAAGAGCCATCTTCTTCCATCACATCATTAAACAAGAAAATGAAGATGCTTTTTGTACATAAAACCAGGAAATGAAGGTTAAGGGAACTAGAGGTTTTTAAACTAGTACTACTCAGGAAAGAAAACACAAGAGTAAGCTCACAGATTTACCAAAAGTAGTAGCAAACCAACTAGGATCTTATCATGAAGACCTGTATATCCCTCAGACGAAAGACAAAAGTAGAAGACCACCATCTTTTCTTAGCATGTGAAAAGAGTCTTAACAATTTCTTTGAAAACAGAACCTAAACACATATTCAGTGTTGACTTATTAGATAATGACTTCCAGGAACTCCACTCATTGGTAAGACCTAATTGAGTACCTTTTTGGTAATGAATGATGGTGATCTTAAAGACACCATTAACTGCAGTGAGACCTGCTCATATACCCAAGCTGAAGTGTCTAACTCATCTTGGTTAGCTCACACAGCTCAGGCAACATAAACATGGTCTGTACAAGGTTAGAAGACATCCCAGCTCCTCATTATTATAGGCTCGTTTTCAAAGAATGTGCCTCAGAGATTCTATGGATCAGGGAACTACCCATATAGTGCCTGACTTTATTTAGTGACAACAAGGCAGTCAAAGATTTCAGAAAACCAAGGAATAGGACATAGTTTTCCAAAGCAAAAACAAACCAAACAGGAAAAAATATTCATAATTGTTTAAGAAAAAGATTGATTTTAGGTTGAACTTTAAATTAGAAAATGTTTCCTTCAGGTAGAGGAAAGAAAATGAAGGGAATAAATATCAATGTTTCTCAGTCTTGTCATTGTCTATTTCTCCTTTTTAACTTACTATAGAAACAGCAGATTTAAAAGATGACCTCCTACGTAGAAACACATACAGTTGCTTTCTTTTAGTTATGGCAACTTCAAATTTTATGAACAGACATGTCATACTTTTCTACGAGGCAAGAATGTTTAAGTGTAGCTGGGTCCACATTTCCAAGCCAGCAAAAGAGCAGCAAGATCTATAAAGAATAAGATTCTTTACAGGCAAACAGTCATGGTAAGAAACATTACACAACAAGAAACACTAGGCAGTTATAGCTTTTTTTGTTTTGCTTTGTTTTACTAAAAGGATAACATGTAAAATTTTAAGTGGAAGAAAGATTTTTAAATATCCCATGTCTTCATGGCAAATAAAAATGCAGAACATTATGCAGCAATCAGAAAAATGTATATATATAAACCTCCTCCACGCAATATCATGGATTGAGGATTATGGTGGGCTACCTCACGGCCTTGTTAAATATAATGGACCTCTTTATATGCCATATACTCAAGCTCTGTCTATGCCAGCAAGTGGCTGAGAATAAAAAACATAAAAAACATATTCTGCTTTATCTACCGAAGCTGTCCTTCATAAGTGCCTGAGACAGGTGGGCCCTGCAAGGCTCATGGATAATACATTCACCAAACTGGTGCTCCTGCACCTGAAAACATTTACTGTAAGAGACTCTTAGCTCATAGTTAAGTTGTCCAGAGATCTCGGCTCACAGGTGGCAGGGAGGAGGCAGTCATCGTTGGTTGGTTGGTTGGTTTAGATAATCCAACCAGGTTGATGACATCTTTCCATTCATTTCTATTTTAAGGAAGAAGGGCAACAGAAAGTTCCACTCCCATCCCAACCCTACCCAATACACACAACACATTAGGATATCTGTAAATATGTTCAAAGGAGCTATAAGGTTCAATTGCTGAGAGGCTGCAACAGGAAGCATTTTCTTACCTGATGTGCCCAATCAATTCAATAAGCTTGTGACTGAAAAAATACGCTGTCAACTCAGACACATGACTCAGGACTGAGCAGACCCCAAAGAGGGTTGTAGTTCCATTCAGGTCTTCCAAATGCCAGTAGAGGAAGGTGAACACGAAGCCGTAGCCGAAACCCATGAACCAAGCCACAAAGAGCACGGAGCCATACTGCACACTGCAGAGCAGCTTGATCAAATCCCAGAAGTTGAAGGTCTGCGAGTGGCTTGTGGTAGTTGGGGTCTCCTCAGAGGACTCTGTGGAGTTGTTCCTCTCTACCTGAGGGATCTCCACCTCTTTCCCTTTATTATTGTTTTTGAAGTGGTTGTAGCGGAACCGGAACTGCGTGGCAACAATCAAGGCCATGGTCATGAGAACTCCAAAGACAATGAAGACAATCTGGTAGTTCCGGTACTCTGGGGGCTTACAGCCCTTTCCATCGATGAGCACATCTATGTGGGTGTAGTCAATCCCAATGCCCACAGACAGCATGGCCAGACCCCAGCCCAGGGAGCCCCACATGCGCTGCAAGCCATAGCGGTCTCTGTGCTTTCCCAGGTACTGGAGTGTTACCGTGTCTACAATCGTGACAGACGAGGCACTGAAAAACTCTCCTATTATGACAACTACCAAGATCACCAAGAATATAGCTTCAACTTCTTGTTGATCATAAACAAGAGCAACTTGGTCAGAAGGTAAAGATTTGGTGGTCGTGACCACAGCAGTGGTTGTCTCCCTGGTTACACTTCCTGGGGGGACAGGGGTTGCTTTGCTTGAGTTCAAGGTCAAGTCCATCATATGTTCAGTAATTTCATCTGTCTGGGGCTGCAGAGTGGGTTCACTGGTCTTGTGTGGAGCCGTTGATGACATCACAGTATCTGAGACATTAGGCCCTGTTTCTAACATTAGTGGCCAACCAGAAGAAAACAAGTCCCTTTTCTCATGCATTTTTGGTGATGTGGTAAGCAAAGAGATAACAGAAGAATTCGTTGGCAGGATGGTTAACGGGTGACTTGTGTTGGTGGGGTGAGCTGTTGGGGGAATCTTTGGTATACATCTCAAGGTAGCGGGTTTAACAAACCCAATGCCCAGGTTGAATAAAACCCAACACAAAAGAGAAAAGAGGAGGACAATTTTGCCTTTCTTAAAGCGATCTGCAACGACACCCCAAAAGGGAGCACTGCAGAATTCAATGAAGTAGCGAATACCTACCAGCAGTCCGCTCTGGCTTGGTGACATTCCCAGCTGTTTATAATACACAGGCAGAAGCGGGTAGAGAGAGCCATAGGCTGAGTAAAAGAAAAAATAAAAGACCTTGGAAATGAGAAGATCGTTGTTTATCTTAACACAATGTTTCTCTATCCAGTCTATTTCCTCCTCAGGAATAGCAGATGTTTCTGTGGAGGAGGGTGTTTCATTTGAAGGTGGCTCTGGTTCCCGGGCAATGCCATTAAAGGGGTCTGCAAGCACGTACTTCCTTTTCTGTTCCTCTTCATCATCGGTCAAGATGGCGACTTTATCATCTGCCATGGCTCTCCAACACCATCAGAAAGTTCACAACCTTCAGAACTTTGACTGTGGATCTGTAAAGTGAAATGTAAAAGATGGCTTAGTAATGAAAATTGTAACATGTAAAATAGAACTTCATTTTGCAGGAAACTAAGGAGTTAGGATCTGTAGCTCAAACAATAATTGTGAGAGAGCATTCTTCATATATCACTTGTGACCACACAATACTGATAAAGAAAAACTGCTTTTAAAAAATCCAATACTAGCCGGGCTCGGTGGCTCAGCCTGTAATCCCGCGCCTTGGGAGGCTGAGGTGAGTGGATTGCCTGAGCCCGCGGGTTCGAGACCCGCCTGGGCAACTTGGCGAGACCTCATCTCTACAATAAATTTAAAAAAAATCAGCCGGGCGTGGTAGTGCATGCCTGTAATTCCGGCTACTCGGAAGGCTGAGGCGGAAGGATCGCCGGAGTCCAGCAAGTCGAGGCTGCGGTGGCCGGGAGCGGCCACTGCACTCCAGTCTGGGCGACAGAGTGAGACTCCAACTCAAAAAAAAAAAAGAAAAGCCGGGCTCGGTGGCTCAGCCTGTAATCCCAGCACTTTGGGAGGCTGAGGTGAGTGGATTGCAGGCAAGACCTCATCTCTACAATAAATCAAAAAATTAGCCGGGCATGGTAGTGCGCGCCTATAGTTCCAGCGACTCAGAAGGCTGAGGCGGAAGGATCGCCGGAAGGATCGCCGGAGCCCAGCGGGTCGAGGCTGCGGTGGCCGGGAGCGGCCACTGCACTCCAGTCTGGGCAACTGAGTGAAACTCCAACTCAAAAAAAAAAAAAAGAAAATGCTCATGTGGCTTTTTCTTAGGTTACAAAAAAGGTTTAAATTGAGGTGAAATTCACATAACAAAGTTATCCATTTTTTAAAGTAAACAATTCCATGTCCTTTAGCATATTCCCAATGTTGTATGGCCATCACCTCCATCTAGTTTCCAAATCCTGTTTCTCTTAATGGTGAAAGGAAAATATTGTTTCCCTCAGAAAACCTGAAAGAAAAGCAAAGTCCAATCTTTTGCTGCCTTGCTCTGGAAGATTTTCCTCAGTGTTCTAAACTTATTGTCCCTTCATCATTAGTGCCTTCACCTGTTCAACTCAGTAGTCCCATCTCACTTCGTCATCTGAACAGGTCATTCCCTCTGAACTTTTATTTTCTAAATTGCTTTAATTCTAGAGCTCAAAATTGAAAGAAATATTCTTGTGTTTAAAATGTATAAAATTGTATGACATTTCTGGTTGAAGAGAACAGATTAAACACATCTAGTTTGAATCCTTCCCTAAACCCCACTAAAATGACCATAAATACACACACGCATAAATGCACATACAACACACATTTTTTCAAGCTAGAAAGAGTTAAAGGGTATATTATAGCAATCAAATAAAATTCTGGAAGCCAGAAAGTAGTTAAACAATTGGTAAATGACTTAGTAGATCCAAGAAAGCGAAAACCTTGGTTGATAATGGGGACAGTCAAGAACTAATACAATTTACTACTCAGTATCTCTTGAAGTCTCATGAGTTGGCCATATTAGGTTTTCTGCAAATGTGGGGTCAGGGTGCTGCTAAAACAGAGATGACGGAAAGTCTAAAACCCAGACAACTATAGCCTTTTTTCTCTGAAAAGGAAAAAACAGAAGTTCTCTGGCCTAAGAGCACCAGATAGAGTTGCAAGTAGTGGCATCAGGCTGAAAAAAAAGGCATCAAATCAACATGCGCATCCTGGATTCTGAGCCTTGGCCCCTTTTCAGCACCCATCCCCTTTTCCTCCTTAGGTGCTCAGTGGCTGGCAAAACTTCCATTCTCTAAGGCAGGAAACTTGAAGCCTCTTCTCTGGAGAATCTGATTAGCCCAAGAGACATGACCTCTCGATGCTGATATCAAAGCCCTCCCAACCAAACAACACAATCCAATCACTCTACACAGGTGTTCAGAGTTATCAAGCCCTTTCACTAAATATGAGTAGTGACCAAGGATTACAAGACATTTATCTGCTGCCTAAAAGGCAGAACCAAAACAAACAGGAAATGAAAAATCAATCTGGAGAGAAGGGAACCTACATAAAGAGCAAAATGTTTTTTAAATATATTATTAGTATTTTCAGAAATAGGAGCCGGGCTCGGTGGCTCAGCCTGTAATCCCGCGCCTTTGGGAGGCTGAGGTGAGTGGATTGCCTGAGCCCGCGGGTTCGAGACCCGCCTGGGCAAGCGAGACCTCATCTCTACAATAAATCAAAAATTAGCCGGGTGTGG
>CAUYQG010163763.1:0-10193 GCA_963574415.1 Tarsius wallacei
ATTCTTTATTTGGGCTTAATGCAGTAAGTCTCAATTAAGCTAGTTTTATAGGGCCAAAATATATTACTAAGGTAATTGATTAGGGACTAGAATTTGGGATAGACTTGTCAGTCAGTTTATAAAATGGTAATAAAAAAACCACGGTTAAGAACCTTAGAAAACGCAGGAGAAACTCTTATGGAAATTGGAATTGGCAATAATTCCTGATCAAAACCCCAAGTGCTCATGCCATAAGAGATAAGATAGACAAGTGGGACCTCATCAAACTGACAAGCTTCTGCAAATCCAAAGAAACCATCAAGAGAGTGGGGAGACAGACCATGGACTGGGAAAAAATATTTGCCAACTTTATATCTGACAAAGGCCTAACATCTAGGATCTACTAGGAACATGCTGAAAAGGAAAAAACAAACACCCTATTAAAAAGTTGACAAAAGATATGAATAGACACTTCTCAAAAGAAGACATACGAGCAGTCAACAGATACATGAAAAAATGCTCAGTCTCACTAATCATCAAAGAAATGCAAATTAAAACCACAAGAAGATACCACCTAACTCCAGTCAGGATGGCTATCATCAATAACTCAAAAAACAACAGATGCTGGACAGGATGTGGAGAAAAGGAAACACTTCTACACTGTGGGAATGTAAACTAATACAACCTCTGTGGAAAACGGTTTGGTGATTCCTAAAAGGTCTAAAAATCGACCTTTCATATGACCCAGTAATCCCCCCACTGGGAATATACCTGGAGGAACTCAAATTACTCTATGAAAAAGATACCTGCACATGCATGTTTATTGCCACATTGTTCACAATAGCAAAAACATGGAACCAACCATGCTTCCCATTGAAAAAAGACTGGTTAAAAAAAATGTGGTACATATACATGATGGACCACTATGCAGTCATAAAGGACAAAATTATAAACTTCGCAGCAACTTAGATGAACTTATAGTTTATGATACTGCATGATCTGTCACAGAAACAAAGAACTGAGTACCACATGTTTTCACTCATAAGTGGACCTTGAACGATTATCATAATACTATAAGAAAAGGATTGTCAGTAGTGGAAAATTGCTGGGGCAGGGGTGGGATTGGCAGTAGTGGGAAATTACCAGGGGAGGGTGGGGTAGCACACCTCATCAACAAGGGTACCTGAATAATGACCATTTGTATACCTAGCCCTGAATTGTACCCCACATTTTTAAAATAAAAAAATTTTAAAAAGAAGGAAATAGATATTGCAAAACAAAACAAACAAGCAAACCAACCATGATGAGACCCTATTGATTTATTGTCGACTAAAGAATATACTTACCAGGCTCCGTGACTCAGCCTGTAATCCCAGCGCTTTGGAAAGCTGAGGTGAGTGGATTGTCTGAGCGCACGGGTTCGAGACCTGCACGGGCAACTTGGCGAGACCTCATCTCTCCAATAAATAAAAAATTAGCCGGGCGTGGTAGCGCGCCCTCAGTAGTTCCAGCTACTTGGAAGGCTGAGGCGGAAAGGATCGCCTGCACCCAGCAGTTCCAAGTTATGGTGGCCGGGAGTGTGCCACTGCACTCCCAGGCTGGGTGACAGAGTGAGACTCCAAAACAAAAAAAAAAAAAAAAAAAAAGAATATACTCAGGAAAATGTGTTATTGGGTTATTCTGTGGGAACATTATAATAAGAGGAGTCTACCTTAACAATAGTTCATGTAAAACACTTTGGGATTTTATTTGTGGACAAGTTCAGTGTAAGTTCACAATGTGATATGGCAGCAAAAAATCCTATACTATTTTTTAAACACGATAATTGATGTATAGTACCCAGAATAATGAAAGCAACATACAACTATATCTGTCATATATAAAGTCAGGTTTAAGAGAAATATTGACAGTATAAACAAGATCATTTCTCAAGTTTTGTGAAATACAATAGAAGGATCTGAATTTTTTTTTTAGCTTGCAAAAGACAAAATTTATGAAGAACCTAATCGAATATTTTAATGACACTTAGTGTCATATAGAAGAATGATTAGACTTACACAGTTGTAGTGCCAGAGGATTAATTAGAACAAATCAGAGAAGTTAGAGAGGGACGATTTGGCTCAGCCCCAAGCATATCTGTCTGATAATTGTAAAGGACTGCCTTTTGATTTGGTACACTCCCGGTGTATGATGGCAATTAAGACCTAAGTCTTCGCCACTGTCTTCATCCATGTTCTTTGCCATGTGACTTTGCAGTTACTCCTACTGTGGGCAGGTTGACCTGCCCTGCCCCTTAACTCTAGGCTGAACTATGTGAATTGCTTGGCCAATAGGATGTTAGCAGATGTGACACAGCTCATGGGCACAGTGTGCTGATGAAGGGTATGACTTCCGGAATCAGATGCCTAGGTTCAATTCTAGATCCACCACTTACCAGTTGTGTGAACTCTGTTTGTTTCCTTAACAGCATCACGGAAATAATGAGGGTTATATTTCACAGGGGTAAGTGCTAATATGTATATAAAAAGCCCTTAAACAAATGTCTGGCAGATAGTAACTGCTCATTGGGTGTGAATCACTATATTACTATTACCATTGTAGACCCTGGGGGAAGGAATCATCTTTGGAACTTACCCAGTCCATATCCACCTAAGTCAAGTATCCTTTTCTATTACAATCTTGACTGATGGCCATCCATTTCCTTGAATATGACCAAACAACAGAAAATATGTCAGTAATCTATTGGCACAGTAATATTTCATAACAAATCACCTCAAAACACAGTGACTTCAAGCCATAAGCATTTATTTAGCTCATTTGGACAGCAATTTAAAATGAGTTTGCCTGAGCGGTTCTGGCTTAACTGTACTCAACTCAGATGTCTGTGGGTCAGCTGGCTTTCAACTGATTTAAGAAGGCCTAGCCTTGGTTAACTAGAGTGAAATTCTGCCCCATGTGCATCTCATCCTCCAATAGTCTGGCCCAAGAATATTTGCAGCAAAGATTCAAGAGAAAACAAATTCTTGTTCATGAACTGCTTCTTCACAAAGCCAGTCCCAAAGCTAGATTTATCATTCTGAGGGTCAAAAACTTTCTCACAAAGTCTTAGTCCAGTCTCTTGTAAGTAGGCACTCATCACTTCATCTTCCTGTTTGTTTGCAGGCTTAGTATAAATTGCACTAAGTGGAAAACCAGGCTCTCCAGGAATCTCTCCAGAAATTAGTGATTCCCAGTTTATACATTTCTTTCTCACTTTGGCTTTTGGAATTGCACTTTTGGAGTTTCTTTAGACACTCAGAAATGTAGAGATTTATATATATCAAGGTCCTATCAGCTTCATTCTTAATTTCATTGTTTTTGAAGAAGACATTGGCCTTGAAGAAATAGATGACTCCATCCACAATGTCTGTATCGTTTGTCCCTCTAGGGACGGGTCCTTTGAACTGACTTCTGACAGGTATCAGTGCCATGTTCCTGATGAACTTGGTGTCAGCGTCCACAAGAAATGAGTGGTATCAAAAACCTCCTTACACTGATAAAGGACTTTGGCAAAGTCTCAGGATATAAAATAAATGTGCAAAAGACAATCGCATTTCTTTACACCAATAATAAACAAACAGAAACCCAAATAAAAGGGAATAATTTCTATGTTAACTTTATTTAAATGTAATACACTATAAGTATTCTTAACTGTGGTTACATGATTTTAAAAAGGAAATCAGGAAATAAAAATTAGAATTTCTTCTGAAAAAATCAAAAGCACTTCTTGAAAATTAGAATTCTTAAATACTGAAAACTTTTCATAAAGAAAATGTTATGGCTTTTCTCTGAAGTTTCTTCTATGACACAATGGGGTGATCATGTACACTGAACTTTCTGAAAGAGTTTGAATGTAACATTCAGACTGAAATAGATAGGTAACTATTTAGCCCTCTCAGACACTACTGCTTGGATAATAAATTGGTGCAATCTTTCTTAAAAATAACTGGAAATATGCATCAATAGGCTTAAGAATATTTAGCTTATTTGACCTAGTTTATTCTACATGAAGAATCACTAAGACATAATCAGAGGTGAAAACATGATATTGATATTGAAGATTGCCTGAAGATTTAGGAAAATCTTCATTCTGTACTAATATACTATTAAGAAGAGAAAGAAATGAAAAATGTTCTATACAAAACTGTGTGTAATTATAAATATATACACACATATACCTATGATTGTGTGTATATGATTTTATTTTTGTATATATAAATTCTGCAGATAAACAACTTGTATGCAGAAAAATAACTTGTGGAAAACACATCAAAATATCAGTATTTATGTCTGTGTTTTAGATTCACAATAAAATTTTTATCCTTTTATATTCTGTACTGAAAATTGTCTAGAAATTAAATTCTTTTTTTTTTTTTTGATTTGGAGTCTCACTCTCGTCACCCAGGCTGGAGTGCAGTGGCATGCTCATGGCCACTGTAGCCTACATCTGCTGGGCTTAGGTGATCCTTCCACCTCAGCCTTCCAAGCAGCTGGAACTACAGATGCACACCACCACACCCGGCTAGTTTTGTAATTTATTTTAGAGATAAGGTCCCACCACGTTGCCCAGGCTGGTCTTGAACCCTTGGACTCAGGCAATCCTCTCACCTCGGCCTCCCAAAGACTGGGATTATAGGCTGAGCCACCGCACCCAGCCAAATTATTTCTTATATAATTGAAGAAAATTAGTATAATTCCTTTGAACTACATCTACCTTTTAATCAATTGTTTTTGTGGGACTTTCTACATTATATTAGCACTAATTATTCAAATTAATTATTCAGCTTTGAGCTACCTGCCCAGGATCAGGAAAAAAACAAAAAAATTATTATTATACAGTATTTTTATCAACACATCTATTAGAAATAGTAACAAGATGAATTAACCAACTCATTATTTTTGTTACTTTACTGGAGGAAAGAGGAACCATGCACTGAGTCTTAGGCAACTTGACTTAAGAGGGTTTTTTTTCCCCCCATTAATGAGAATTCCAGTCTTTTGTTTCAGCTTTGGTATGAAATTCTCCACCCCTAATTTAATATATTCCATAATATTTCCTTTCTATTTTCCTGAAGAAAGCTGTTTTCTAATGGAATTGGCTCCCTTTTCTGTTACTTCTTGGTCACTTTTTGGTCACCTGCCATTAAAAGTTGCCATTATATAATGAGATAAAAAGTTACTGGTTCTGTTTTAGTCAGTGACAAAACAAAAAAGAAAAATCAGGTTTAGTCAGTTTTAACTTTCAATTAAGTATCACAAGGATATAATTTTCTCATTAATACATAATCCTCTTCAGTTAGGTATGTAGAAGCTGAGATTGTCATATATGTTTCTCCACAAGAGTGCCAAGTTATATAACTTTTAAATTAGTAAAAATTACATTAATTTTAATTAGAATTGCTCTCTGCATAATGTGTCATCTATTATACAAAGGACTTTCAAATCAGTTGCAATTATTTACATAAAGTGAACACAGGACAGTCCTTTTGCCATTTGACTTCTTCATAAAGCATGTTACAATAAATAAGACTTTTTGGTGTGCACACAATAAATCGAAGTAGGAAAAATTTGAAATGTCTATCCTTTTGTAAGTTCATAAACTCACAAAATAATTCTAGTTTTTCCAGCATCAAATACAGTTTGAGAGTAAATATCATAATTGCATAACAGCGTGATCAAACTATTAGTATAGTACTTTTCTGAAAGCATCATTGCTTATCTAATTTCTTTCTTCTCTTTTTTTTTTTTAAAGTATGTTACTAATTGAAAATGTGTACCTAGAAGCAATCCTCAACAATTTCTTCAGTAGGCAAAAATATTTTGGCACCTACTATCTGCACTTTTGGGTCTATCGAAAAGAGGTCATTTGGGTTATATCCAAACAGTCATTTAGAAAAGACTTCAAAATTAGTATTCTGAAAGCATAAATAATTTAATGATGCTAAATGCAGAAGTATTATTAGTGAGGAAAGTAGTCCTGCAAAACAGAATGGCCTTAAATATTCTCACTGCATCCCAAAAAGGCACTTGTGTCATTATATACATTGAAGGCTGTGCCTTCATCCTAGATAAATCAAGGAACGTACAACAATGCTGGACCAAATGAAAACTAGTATCAATACTGTAGGTAATTCAAATGTATGCGGTAAGGAGGTGCTTGGGAAGGTTTCAGATTGGCTCTCAAACATTTTTTCTTGGATCCCATCAGGTTGTAAAGGTATTCTATCAGAAATAGGAAAATTCCTCCTAACTATGCTAACAATAGGAGTATTAATACATTGCCAGGATTCCTAAACAGTGCATTCAGAGGGAAGAAGCCATACACATGTTCAGATTGAAGCAGCAAAATATAAATAACTCCATGATTTTAACTGACAATGAGAAAATGATGAAGAGATCCATTACTACTAATTCATAATTGCGTGATTGTATAGGGTTACTGCCCTGCAAGAAACCGCATTTGTTAGAATTAAAAGACTGAGCTGAACCTCACTGGAACAGAACGAGTCACTGACCCCATAGTTGTATTAACATAGTTAATAAAATAGATTGTTATTCATTTCTATGATCAATAGTTAAAGTTAGAAATATAAACATATTAATCTTTTAACTGGAACCAGTTCACTCTTTTCTTTTGTTGTAACCATTGGTTACTGATGTATCACAATGAATAGTGTTTTACTTTGGGGTAAACTCTGCTAACTTCTTTGCTTAAAGTTACTGATAAATGAAAATTACATGTTCCCAATAACAGATACAAAAAATATGCAGACAATGAATGTTACAATTGATGAGATGCAACTGTAATTGAAATCTTATAGCATATTTTGCAAGTCATGTAGTTTGATGTTAATCAATAGCAAACCTCAATGCTTATGCTTATACATACAGACTATAAAATCCAAGGAGCTAAGCTGGTCTTGGTATCTATACTGACTTGTCTCCCTGAATTCTGCATTCAGAAATAAACTTCTTTCCCAGTTCCCTGCCTCTCAGGTTTCATTGGTGAGCGAGAGAGTAGTCGTGTGTTCCACAGATCATTTTACTATCATACCTCTTTTAACTTGTCTTCACCTCTTTTGGGGCTTGGGACATGATACTTCAAAATATGGCACCTTTGTATACCGAGTATTTTAAGCTAAAGGAAATTGAAAAAAAAAATGCAGAAAGAGGAAAGTCTCTATGACCTTCCTCCACCTCCCTTTCTCCTTAAATCAGGCCATAAAACCTAGGAAGGTCGCTCTCTGACCTCCTCCCTCCCTTCTCCAATGTGACAAGTAACTTGTCCTATGCCGAGAGGGAAGGAATATTACACAGAGACACAGAAAATACTCTGAACAGACAGACGTTGCTGAGTTCCCCCCAGCTTATTACCATTAAGTCAAACCTTTTTATGTCCAATCATGTTTCTTGACCACTATTTGGTTCTTTCCTCAGACTTAGCATAAATAAACAGTTTTTCCAAAGTCTTTGGTCTTTGAATCTTTATTACCTTATGAATGACCCCATGCCATGTAAAACTTTTATTAAGTAAAAGTGTGTGCTTATCTCATGTAAATCTGTCTTTGTCAGTTTTATTTTCAGGCCCAGCCAGGGACCCTAAGAGGTTTGAGGAAACCTTCCTTCCCTACCCTTCCATTTCTGTGGATATCCTTTTCCTTTACACTAAATCCGTCAGTCATCTTTTTTCTTTTTCTTTTATTTGTTTACAAAACCTGTTCTTTAAGAATCAGACTAGAATTTCTGCAATATAGATTTCTAACCATAACCAGTTATGAGAATCACGGGAGAGACAAAATCAAATACACATAGAGCTAAAGCAGATGTCTTTTAAAAGTGTGAAGTGGCCTGGTGGGGTCAATATAACAGAATTATGGGCAAACATAAAAATTAATTTTGGGGGGAAGGGTGAAGAATCTGATAAAACAATGAAGAGTTTAGTAGAAAATTAGCCATTTCATAACTAAGAAATGTTTAATCCCATCTATTCAAAATCAAGAAACAGAACATTGGAAAAAGTTAGTATAAAAATTGGGTAATGGTAAAATTTTAAAAAGGTCCATGGGCTACATAATGAACTGGTGTTATGATGTAAGAAGTTTACTTTAAAATACTTCAGCATGGAGAAAGTGATTAAAATTTGAATTAGTTTCAATTTGCACCCTAGGGGCAGAAGTTGGCCTAATCAAGAATTCACACTCTGGAGGTGGTCTGCTATCCTTTAATCTAAAAGGCCACCTCAAAGGCAACTTCTACTAGTGTTTTAACTATCTATATCTTCCATCAACACCTGAAGCTACCCTAATTAGCACAGTGAAAGTTGAAACTTATCCACTGGAAACATTAGCGATTTGTCAACCAGCATGGAGAATTTTGGACAGGACCTCTCATTAACAAAATTGGTGTGATTCTATTTTTATTTATTTATGTGTGTGCCCATCTCTCACTGGGAGGATTAATAAATAGCCACCAATAAATGGTCAGAGCTTGGACCTTATTCCATTTGTCGCAAGACAGATTCTGTAACTTATTTTAGTTTCCTTCATAGCAAACATCTACTTGTATGTCAGTTTATTCTGGGGCTTCTTTCCGGTGGAAGCTGATAGCTAGAGTAAGAGAGAAAACAGGGAGATGAAAGAAGGAAGTGAAGAAGAGAAAGAAGGGGGGGAATCAAAATCATTTTGCATTTCCTAACTGAATTACACTGATTCACAAAAGTGGGTTTCCAAAAAAATTAGGAGTTAGATAGGCATGAACTGAAGATCCCTTGTGCACATGGCAGGATGTGCAATACAGACAAAAGGCTCAATAAACTTCTCACATTTTTATGACAGAAAGCAATTTCGGAATAAAGCCTCCTACCAAAGTTTGGCTTCTACACTCCCACAGAAACTGGAAGATAGAATGGTTATCTTTCTTGATGGTTACATTCAGAGATGGCTTTCAGATCCTTGAAAAGGTATTCCTGGGTCTTAACATTGGTTCTTACCAATGTAAGGATTATTTATCTTTTTACAAGATTTATATATGTTCCAAGGACACAGAGAAATAATTTACAAGTTTTCTAAAGTAAATGTTCTCAATAGGGAGCATTTTCTCTTTTTTTAGTTATAGCATAGACATTTCTTTAGAAGAATTTGAAAGAAAAATCAACTGTTAATCACATCAAGAAAAATTCATTGCTACTATTATCGTGAATCTGTATGCAGCAGTAGACACCAAGATGCCCTTGGGATGACAATCAGAACACACAGAGAGATGTATTGCTGGGGTGGATAGTCCCATTGACATTGGTAGGTGGTTCTATCTGATAACACACCGATGATTTGTGGGCTATAACCTTATCCGGGGCACTACTTTCTTTATATATATATTTTTTATTATAAAGATGTGGGGCACAATCCAGGGTTAGGTATACAAACATTAATTATGCAGTTATCCTTGATGAAGTGTGCCCTTCCCTCCCCTAAGCAGTTCCCCTCAACTGCCAACGCCACTCCCCTCCCCTGACAGTTTCCCACCACTGCCAATCCTTTTCCTGTAGTATTAAAATTGTTGAAGTTCCAATTATGAGTGAGAATACATGGTACTATTCTGTTCTTTGTTTCTGTGAGATCACTGAGTATGATCGACTCTAAATTCATTCAAGCTGCTGCAAAGTCCATATGTTTGTTCTTCTTTATGCCTCCATAATATTCCATTGTGTATATGTACCACATTTTTTTTTATACAGTCCGGCTTTAATGGGCAGCATGGTTGGTTCCATGTTTTTGCTATTGTGAATATAGCTGCCACAAACATGCGTGTGCAGGTATCTTTTTAGTAGAATGATTTGAGTTCCTCTGGGTATATTCCCAATAGGGTAATTGCTGGGTCATATGGAAAGTAAATTTCTAGTTCTTTCAGAAATTGCACACCGTCTTCACCAGCAATTGTTGTTGCTTGTTTTATTAATGATGGCCATTCTTACTGGGGTTAGGTGGTATCTCAATGTGGTTTTGATTTGCATTTCTCTGATGATGAGCGAGGATGAGTACTTTTTCATGTGTCTGTTGGCTGCCCATGTATCTTCTTTTGAGAAGTGTCTATTCAGGTCTTTTGTCCATTTTTAATGTGGCTGTTTGTTTTTTTCCTTCCAGCATGTTTGAGTTCTTTGTAGATCCTAGATGTTAGGC
>CAUYQG010163768.1:0-23348 GCA_963574415.1 Tarsius wallacei
TATATGTATATACACACACACACACTGTGAGCTTCTTGAGGGCAGGGACAATGTGCATTGTCAGAGTAATCATAGCTAACTTTTATTGAGTGCTTTCAAAAGACCAGGCACTGATGTTAACTGTAGTTACTCCAAGAAAACTTTTGAGACCCCATCTCCACCTAGCCTAGGTGTCCTTCTCTGTGCTCCCATACCAGTTGTATTTATCTTAATCACTACACTTAGTATATGATACTGACACTGTCTGCTTATGTGTTTTCTTCTTTTTCTCCACTCATTTATGGAGAGGAGAGCAGGTACTTTCATATCTGAGCACAGTGCCCAGCACAACAGGTACACTCTATAAAAAACACTGATTGAATTTTCACCACATTCATTGCTTTGTTTAGGGTGGAACTCAGGTCGGGCCTGTATTAGCCTTCATCATCCTTTCCCTGGGGTTTTATTGACTAGAAAGGTAACAGGGGATCTCTAATAGAGCGATCCTCCCTGTAAGACAGATTTAAAGGCGAAAATCACTGTGAGACGTCAGTGAAAAAAAGGTGCCATTTGGGAACAACTATCCCCTGCTATTTAACAGTCAATAGTAGCATATTCATTGGAGCAAAGTAGGAGTAAATGAAGGAGTATGAGACTAGGACCTAGAATCTTGGGTTTTGGCCTTAATTCAAAAGTTTGACATAAACTATGTGATGTTTAGCAAACCACCAAACCTCTCTGAAGCTTAGTTTATCCATGGGGGGAAATGGGAAACATATCTTTCTTCACTGTCTAGTAAAGCTTGATAACAAAGGTTAAAGAGAGTTTACTAGAGTGTCTATTTGGGAAAAGCATTTAACCACTTCATTACTTTTATGTTATGTGCCTGGATGATGATTCTTAGCCCCTAAAACTGGTGTTGCAAAATCGCCACAGCCTTTCAGATGCCAACAAAGAACCAAGGGTATTGTAGTTTTCAGCCTGCTGTATCACCTTTCTAATAGCCCCACAACTCAGCCCATTCCCAGTGAGGGCAGATATAGTATCTGGAAATTTCTAAGGCATAGGAAATGCTGCCATTCTGGAGATGGATCAAGAAAGTTTCTTTCCATCGTGCTGAGGCCAGACGCAGGATGTCTTTCAACCCAAACTTATGTTTTATCTTAGCCCAGAAGGATAAAAGAAGGCAACTGACAGAAATAACATTATTAAGGTATCACATACATATACATGTACAAGGGAAGAAACTACCATATTATTTTTCATATAATGTACCACCATTGTGCCCAGAGACTATATAGTAATCATAATAATGGTCTCTGACTGGGACTTTATGATGCTTTTCCCTGGTGAATTGCAAAGAATGGCCCAAAGGAACTCAGGGGGTCCAGATTTGAGAGGTCAATGAATTAAAACCAGCATCAGCTGTTCCTCTTGTTTGAGGGGCAACACCCAGCATGTTGAAGGCTCCCATTAAATACAATGGAACTGACAAGCTGTCTCAATACTCCTCTCTTTTGTCCTAAACAGAATTAGAAAACTATAGCTCTTACTCTCTGGTCAGTAGACACATGTCTCATTTTTTCTCCTTTCAGCAACCCTTGGAGGGGTTATTCAGCTAGTGTTTGGTTTAGGCCCTGTATTAGAGTTCAGGAGGAGAAAACAAAGACAATTAAAGGCACTTTTTTGCCTCAAAGAAGCCTATAGGCTAGTGAGGGAGATGGAAACACAGGAAGGCAACACTCTCAAGTTGTGCAGACTGAGGGCTGAGAGAGAGGTAAGAATAAGTCAAGGTTTCAGAGTACCAAAGGAGTTGCACCAGGTGTGGTGGCCCTCAGGGAGAAGTATGACTGTCCTAGGCAGTGAGGAGAAAAGCGTATCAAGCATGAGTAAAAACATGAACTGAGGAAGTGCTGAGGCAGGATGGTGAGCAATGTATCTGGAAGTCAGTGACATGTCCAGCATGGCTGCAGCTGAAGGCTCACTCCATGGAGCAAGCGAAATTTGGAGTTGAGTTGGGCCAGACTGAGAAGGCTTTGGAACGCTCAGATATTTTACCCTTAAATTCTTTCTCTCTACTCTATAAATGTGGAAAAGAAAGATCATGGCCACATGCTAGATAAGTGGCTAACTAAGGCAGTAACTCTTGGGGTTCGGATGGTAGCAATGATGAGCATTTGTGATTTATGATGTACTTCACATGCATCATGCCTTCTATTCAAAATACCCCACAGCAGACATTTCCCTCCCTTCTGCTTCCTTGAAGGCTTATAACAAACAAACAAACATAACCTGTTGATTGAGCTCATTGTCTATGGAGTGGAGCTGAGTTGCTGAGAAATGACGACAACAATAAGGCCCACAAATTGAGACCAGAACAAAATGCTGGTTGTAATCCAGAGTGTCTGGGGCATCCTGCCCCCATGTTCCCAACATACTCAAGTATCTTGGCTGCTGTGCTTAAAGCCAGTCAGGGCAGGGACAGCTCCTGTCACTTGAGTACTTCCCCTCTCATGGAAAGCTTTTGAAATATACTGAGATAGGCTGAGTTACTCAGGGAACTGATGTTTGGAGAAAACCATCTCTATCTTCAGTTGCCAATGGCCATTGGAGAAGCTCTAGATGAAGCCAGGCTCAACAGCCCAGCACACAGGGCCTTGTTACACAGTTCTACCCTCAAGCCAAAGTTGCCTGTGGCTTTGGCAGCACTGATCAAGGTAGGAGTGGAGGTGGGGATGGTGAGGAAGTGTGTCCAGACTCAGAACAGGACCATGGACAGAGATCGGCAGCCCTCTAACCGATGTCACAGTGAAGTACAGCCTTCCATCATGTGGCTGCATGCCTGGGTGACACTGCAGTTCTGTGGATAATGTATGGAGTGAGTGGGTTTGGGCCTTCTGGGTTGGGCATCACCAGAGCACCCTGCATAGTGTAAGCATTTTCTCCGACACAGACTCATAGGCCTTATTCAGTGTGGAAGGTATGCTAAATGTGCATTGTTGAAAATCGCAATGTAGTCTAATGGTTTGAAAAGTAGTCCAAAATGAAGAGACACAGACAGACGGAGCTCAACCAGCTTTAGAAATATCTAGTCCAGGATTTCTTGGACATGGTAACCTCTGCTCCTTTAAAGAAAGGACCTCAAAGAATTACTCTTCATGTAAAATCCAATATCTCAGAGTGTTCCCATTCCTCCACCCTCACCGACCCAGGTAAAGGAAAAGAGGGTGAGTTTATTGTAGTGGAAAAACACTAGACATGGAAACAAATGGCCTTGGGTTCCGCCTCTTACTAACGTGATCCTGAACAGTTTACTGAGTTTTTTCAAAGTCATAGTCTTCTAATCCGCAAAAAGGGGCCAATAGCAATAATCTCTACCACACACAGAAAGAATGTGTGAGAGGTTCACAAGTTAAGGTGTATGAAAACACCAGGCAAAAGACTTGTATATAGAGGCATATAATAAATGTGTCTGTTCATGTATGTATTCCAGAAGTTTATGAAATATCCTATCCTGCAGGAAGACTTGCCTAAGTCATTGATGAAGGTATGTTTTCTTCTTTCTATACTAGCAGTTCCTATGATATTCTCCTTTTTACCCTGTTAACAGCTGCTACTCCGGCTGATGTTGATAATGTTGGTGATAGTGATAGTGTAATGTGGAGAATAATGACTGGCTGAGATCATTAGGAATAAATAATATAGGTAAAAAGAGAGTGAGAGAAGAATATTTTACGAAGAAAACAGGGGCTCTGGCTGTTTTGAGGTCTGACCTTCCCTGAACTAGCCTCTTCAGGCCCACCTACATGAGCATTCATGCCAAATCTGTAAGAACATTGTACTAAGGGATATGTAGCAAAATGTGTCTTAAGAGGCTCCTGCCCAGAATGAAGGGTGTATTTCAAGAGTGAATGCAGAACAAAGCAGGAAAAGAGATGTTTCCATTCATCGAAGACAAAAGCTTCCTGAGCATCCTTTTTGGCTACATACATACCAACCTATTGGCATCTAGGAAACATGAAGTCAATGTATGCCTAGTGTGGCTATTTGTTCAGAACAGTGCATAAGTGTCTTCAACTTTGTTAAATAACACATGGACATTCTTCATTTTATATCTCCATGTCTTTGTCCATGCTGTTCCCTCAGCCTGGAATGCCCTATCTTTGCCTTCATACATCAAAATCCTTCTCTTCCTTTAAGGTCCAGTTGAAATGACATAACCTTTCTAAGGTCTTTCTTTAATCCCCCTGTATTATTTTCCTAGGGCTGCTGCAACACATTGTCACAAACTTGGCTCTAGAGGCCAGAAGTCTGAAATCAAGGTGTCAGCAGGACCACACTCCTTCCAAGAGCTCCAGGAAAGAATCCTTCCTTACTCTCTTCCAGTTTCTGGTGGCTTCTGACATTCTTTGGCTTGTGGCAGCATAACTACAACCTCTGCCTCCATCTTTGCATGACCTTCTTCCCTATGTCTCTGTACTTCTCATATTCTTATATGGGTGCTTGTCATGGATTCAGTTCGTATTGTGTTAATCTAGGATGATTTCATCTCAAGATCTGTCACTTAATTACACCTGCCAAGACCCTTTTTCCAAATAAGTTTACATCCACAGGTATTGAGGTTGGGACTTGAACACGTCTTTTTGGGAATCACCATTTAAGCCACTACATCTTTCCAGACCAAATTCATAATTCCCCCTATTTTGACCTTACACAGCACATATTTTTGCTCATAAGAACTTGACTTTATTCTTTCATCTTCTTCTATATTATAGGTGTTTGAATAAAAGTCTGTCTCTCTGACTAGAAAGCAAATTCTTTAAGAGCAAGAACCATGCCTTATTCACCTCTGTGAAACTCGTTGCTTACCTTAGTGCCTGACATATAGTAGGTGCTTAATTAATTATTTTTGAAATAAAAAATGGCTGATTTACTTTCCAATTACAGAATAGAGAGAAACAGCTGTGAAAGGCAGACTATGAGCAACAATGTACTACCTAACCATCAGAGTTATGAGATAGAATAAATGCCTGCCTCTGAGTAAGGATTGGCTCCCCTATCACCAAGAGGCAATTGTAACTCCCTGTGGTACTATAGTACAAACAGCAATGGTTTCCCGAGAATCCTCAAGTCAAGCCATCCTGCCTCTCAACCTTATTTACTGATTTACTCAAGTAGCTATCATTCATTCATTCAAGTAACCGAGCTCCTATATGCCAATTAACTGAGACCCTATAGGCTAGGCATGGTAGATGAATAAATCTATAAGGTATAGATATTGTCCTTTATGAGCTTAGAGTTATCAAAAAAAGAAAGTCACACACACACACACACACACACACACACACACACACACACCTGATATTTAAGGGGTCAGATATGATCATCTGACTGTAGGTGTAACTGGTGGACTACTGTCAGGAAAAGTTAGAGAGCCTATTGCCTCAATAGAACTTAGAACCATGAAATTCATCAGGAAAGCCTGCCACTTTTTTTTTTTTGATACATCCATGTTCTTTGGGCTTCCTCTGATACAACACTAATTATTCAGGGCACATATTCTCTGCCCATTTTATAGATCAGAATAAAACATTCCTGTTTGCCAAATTATGTCTAATCATCAAGTCTTTAAACACAAGAGCAACTCAACTTTTCATTTTGTACTGAAGCTCTAGGAGATTAAGGCAGAGTACCAGGAGGTTTATTTGTATAATATCTTCCAGACACACACCACCCCACTCCAAACCCCAGAAGACACTGTGAATAGGACTTTGAAACTGACAATTGGGGTCCCCAATGCTGAAATTAAGATGCTTAAATAAAGGAGGAGAATTAAAGGCTGCCTGAAACTCTCAGAATGAAGTGGGGTATGGTGGAATGAGAAAGGGAGAGTTGAAGGTTATATGTCCCCATTTCAGGCCCAGGGACAAAAAGGCAAATAGTTAAGAACAAGATGGGTGGATAGGTGCAGGAAAATAGTCCTGCCCACATAGTCCCCTATATAAACTGATGAAAAGCAGTTGTGGGAATGAGGGGATGGAGTGGAGAGTCACAGCACCAAACTAGGTGGGGAGGGATTGGAGCCAGGTGGCTGAAAACTCTGACTAAAACTGAATTTTTGAGCTGTGGTTTTGGCCCAGGAGACTTATAGTATTACCAAAGCACATGTGTATAGTGCTTTACAATTTATAAAGTTATTTCACAACTACTGTCACATAACCTTTAAAGGCTGGAAAAAATTGCTAAACCTATACCTTCATGCAATGCTAGAATCCTATGTTAACCATTTCATTTGCTTCTCATACTATCTTAGTGAAATACCTAGTGTGGATAAAATGATCACTATTATTATACTTACCACTTAACAGAGGAGGAAGCAAGCCAAGATAGGCAAGTGACTTGGCTGACCCCAGTCACACAACTGGTAAGTGGTGGAGTTGAGTCTTTACTAGAAGCACTGAACTACTTACTTGTCCCCAAAAGCTGCGTGTTCTTTCATGTGTCTGTGCTTTTGCACAAGTTCCTTTTTCTGCTCGAAATGTCCTTTCCTCTTTCTCTGGTGATCTGCAGCTTACCTGTCAAGACCTAGCTTGAATATTACCTTTTCACTGAAGCTTTTCCTGACTTCCTACCCTCCCAAGAAGAATGAGTGGCTATTTTCTTTGGGCTCTTATGGCATCTTGTATGGTATAAGTCTTGATTAAAGCACTGATCTTCATGTATTATAAGTATTTGAGCATGTGTCTGCTCCCATATTGGACTGAGAATTCCTAGCTCCTTCAGGGTAGGAACCTCGCTTGCTTCTTTTTTTTTTTTTTTCTTTAATTTTTATTTTAAAGATGTGGAGTACAAGTCAGGGTTAGGTATACAAATGGCCATGTACAGGTAAAGTTTGGGCCTCACTTTGGTCCCCACTTCACCTGGTTTGATATCAGGTACCCTTATTGATGAAGTGTGCCCTCCATTTCCTCCCCTGGCAGTTTCCCATTACGGCCAATCCCTTTCTTGTAGTATTATGATAATTGTTCAAGGTCCGCCAATGAGTAATAATATGTGGTACTCAGTTCTTTGTTTCTGTGATAGAACACTGAGTCACCTAGGCATAGAGGGCACATACCTTAAAATAGTAAGCGCCATCTATGATAAAACCACAGCCAACATATTGCTAAACGGATAAAAATTGGAAGCATTTCCCCTGAAAACCGGAACAAGACAAGGCTGCCCACTTTCACCCCTCCTGTTCAACATAGTGTTGGAAGTCCTAGTTAGAGCAATCAGTCAGGAGAAGGAAATCAGGGGTATAGGAAAAAAGGAAGTCAAGTTGTCCCTCTTTGCTGAGGATATGATTCTATACCTCAAAAATCCAAGAGAATCTTTTAAAAACCTTCTTGCACTGATTAAGGACTTTGGCAAGGTCTTAGGGTACAAAATCAACACACACATAACAGTCACATTCTTATACACCAACAACGGACAGGCAGAGAGACAAATAAAAAGCACAATCCCATTCACAAGAGCCACCAAAAAAAAAAGAAAGAAAGACCTTGGTATCTTTCTAACCAGAGAAGTGAAATACCTTATGAATGAGAACTACCAAACACTGCTCAAAGAAACCAAAGATGACACTAACAAGGAAAAATATTCCATGCTCATGGATTGGAAGAATCAACACTGTTAAGATGTCCATCCTACCCAAGGCAATCTACAGATTTAGTGCAATACACATTAAATTATCAGTATTAATCTTCTCAGACCTGGAAACGACAATACAGAAATTCATATGGAAACATAAATGACCACGAATAGCTAAAACAATCCTCAGCAAAAGAAACAGACTCTAAACTTTATTATAAGGCTACAGTAATCAAAACAGCCTGTCCCAGGTACTTACACTTGAATAATAAAATGTCTAAATAGGTGAATGAACTGAAGATTGGATGCACACTCTTACATCAGCTATGGCCCCACAGATGAGTGTTCCTAAGAAATGTCTTCAAATAACAGTGGGTTCTTTCTTAACCCTGGCTCAGTCAACAAGTTCATCAAAATCCTGATGAGCCTAGCCAGTTGCCAGGCTCCTCGTTCAATACAAGAACACCCTGACCAGGATCATTGTCTGTGCAAGAAATTCATTCAGTTTCATGGTTGGTGTGATCCTGAAGACAACCTGAAGATGCTCTCATGTCCCCCTGCCTGAACTCAGATGTCCCTATAGATAGAGATAAGTCTGGAGGATAAACAGGAAGAAAGAAAAGAAGAGTAAGGAAGAAAAGAAAAAGGAAACAAGAAGGGAGAGACGAGAGGGAGAGAAAAAACCAGAAGAGAGGGAATAACAGAAAGGCAGATGTACTCCCTTAAATGAAATGGTAGACATTGTCGGAGTTAGAAGATCACAGCTAATTGGCACTATCCTCACATAAAATAGTATCAATGGAGTTTTTCTCAACAACATGCTGGATGGCTTTGTCTTGTCTACATATTCTTTTGAATACATGGTTTCTGAACACTCGGCTTCTGAACACCAGCTCCACATAATCCCCATGAAAGCCAGATCCACTGTTTCCTTGCTTTGCAGAAGTCACTGAACATTGCCTTTTCTCAGAAATCAGAATTTTCTTCCTTTGTAATTTGGTCATTCTGACATGTTTTCACCTTTGTCTACCTAATCAGCTAGAATTTAAAACTCTAAGATACTAATTTTCACAAACACATTTGCAACCCATCAAAGTTGGCTAAAAACACATTTCTGTAAAGAGAAATTCTAATTGTCAAATTCTTTATTGACTTCCATTGTAAAGTTGAAGGCGTGTTCCCATGGAAACTGTCCCCACAACAAGCTGAATCAAAAGCTTTTGGTGAAGAAGGGTCAACTATGCTGTGCTAGCAATGACTGGGCAAGACTGGGCAGTGTGTGAAATGATGTACATGAAAGCAAAATGCTATATAAATAGAAGATAGTGCTAGTAGTAGCAGCAGGACAAGCATCCACTCTTGGTCCCAGAGCCATGCTTGTGTACTTTCAGCTTCTGAAAAGTATTAGAATCCTCCCTACCTTAGATATTTGCAAACTGCTCTCCACATTCCTCCTAAACCTATCAGCACTCCTTATCACACTATGTTGCTTAAAAATATCTCCATAACACTTAACACCATCTAGCTTACCAATTATTTTATATGTTGGTTATTTATGTTCTGCTGTGCTGCTCCTCCCATTAAGATGTAAGCAACATGAAAACATGGATTTTTAAAAAACTACTGTATTATCATCACCTGGAACAATCCCTGATACATGGTAGATGCTCAATAAGTATTGTTGAATGAATGAATGTTTTTCCTCTGGCTGTAAAACTAATTTCTCTGCTCAACTTCCTTCACCTGGTTAAATCCTTCATAGTCCCCAGAATGCAACTGAAATATAACTTCCTCAAGGAAGCTTTCTTTTGCTTTATCCTTGGTAGCAGCCTCCTATCGTATTTTGTCACGGCAGCCTACGGTTCCCCTGTAGAGCACAATTAAATAATAAATCATGTAATTTACTGTTTATATGTCTGCATCCCTCAGGACAGAAACTCCATGAGGGCAGAGATTGCATTGGGTTCACTTCTAAATGCCTTGAATTGGGTCTGATACATGATAGGTGTTTAGTAAATAACATATAGATTATGGAATACAAATTGTGCCAGTTATGGGATGGATCAGGGAGTCTCAGTTTAAGCACATATTGTTAAGCATAGAATTCAGACATGTCTAGAGGACTTATGGAGTAGAGTCTTAAGGGATCTATTTAGATGACGGATTGAGAAGTCTTCTGGGAAAGAATCCAGTGAGGAAAAAAGCAAGTAGAGGCCCACAAGGTTAAACAGCAGTGAACAGCATGAGTGAGAAAGGTAAAACTCAATAGAGTACTGTTGCAGTGTCTACCATTCAGCTTGTTCTTTGGCCCAGATCTTGGGACATCAAAAGCTGAGGGTTTAAAAAAAATTAATTAAGAAAAAAACCCCCCCAAAATATTATATGAGGTGGAAAAATATTTTGTTATAGCTGGGGCGTGCAATAAAATATGGTTGCCTCTTTAAAAAAAAAGTTGAGTTTTAAAGAGAGTGTGACAGAAGGAAAAACAATGAAAGCTCTTCCATAAAAAACAGAGCAGATATAAGAAACATGAAGCAGCCATGCTTTGGGAGCTTTTTTATTTAATGTAGCCTGAAAGTGAAGGCAAAGCCTGGCTCAAAAGAAGATCCATGATGCAGACAATAAAACCCTTAATATTAGCTTCTGGTTCCAGCACCATCTCTGATATACATTGATGATGATAACAGTGGCCACAGCAGTGAGAGCTGCAGCTCTGGAACACCGGAGACCTGCACCTCAGCACTAAAGGGAAGAAAATGGTGGAAGACAACTTCAGCTGAGAGAGCTGTGCTTGTGAACACATTTTCTGACAATGCTTGGAAAGAACTAGGTTGTAATATTCTAATCCTTGTCTGGTAGTTGGTAATTTACTTTATATAATAAAACTTTGCCAAGTTAAATATATTCTCTCTCTTTCCATAATCACCAGGACCATCTAGCCTCAGCTGCCCCGGTAACTCCAGCACTTTTCAGCAATACTCACATCTCTCTCTTTTCATACTTTCAATTTGTTATGTTATTTTTAGTTAAAAATAACAGTTTTATTGAGATATAATTCACATACCAAACAATTCACCATTTTAATGTGTACAATTCAATGGTTTTTATTATATGCACAGAGTGGTACAACAATTGCTGCTATCAATTCTAGAACACTGTCATCACTCCCAAAAGAAACAAAAAAACTTGTACCCATCAGCAGTCACTTTCCATTTACCCTCAACCCCTCCCCCTCAAGCCTAGGCGACTACTAATCCACTTTCTGAATCTATAGATTTGCCTATTCTGGACATTTCATATAAACAGATCATACAGTATTGTAACCGCCTTCTTTCACTACTTACCATAAAGCTTTCAATGTTCACCCATGTTGTATCATGTATCAGAACGTCATTCCTTTTAAAATAATAACAAATAATATTCCACTGTATGGACACACTACATTTTATTTATCAATTCATCATTTGATGGACGTTTGCATTGTCTGCACTTTTTAGATACTAAAATAATGCTGCCATGAACATTAGTGTACACATTTTTGTTTTCAGTTATCTTGTATATATATCTGGGAGTAGAATTTCTGAATTACATGAAAATTCTGTTTTACATTTGGAGTAACTGTCAGGCTGTTTTCCAAAGATGCTGCACCATTTTACACTCCTACTAACAACATATGAGCATTCCAATTTCTCCATATCCTACCAACACTTCATTATCTTTTTTATTTATAGCCATCTTAGTGAGTGTGAAATGGTAGATCACTGTGGTTCTGATTTGCATTTCCCTAATGGCTAGTGATATTGAGCATCTTTTAATGGACTTATTGGCCATTTGTGTATATTCTTTGGAAAAGTGTTTATTCAGATCCTTTCCCCCATTTTTAATTGGGTTATATATCTTTTTATTACTGAGTTATAAGAGTTCTCTACATATTCTACATAAAATCCTTTGGCAAAAATGTGATTTGTCATTGTATTCTCCCATTATTTGAGGAGTCATTTCACTTTCTTGACACACAAAAGATTTTATTTTTTATGAAGTCTAATTTGTCTATTTTTGCTTTCATCCCTTGTGCTTTTGATGTTATGTCTAATCCCAAATCACAGACTTATTTGTATGTTTTCTTCTAATAGTTTTATAATTTAAGCACTTACATTCAGTCTTTCATCAATTTTGACATAATGTTTTTACATGGTGTGAGGTAGGTATCTAAACTCATTTTGCAGATGGATATCCAGTTGTCCCAGCACTGTGTGTTGAGAACACTATTCTTTCCTTCATTGAATTGTTTTGGTGCCCTTGTTGAAAACCACGTGAACATAAATGTATTTTTTTTCTGGATTCTCAATTATAGTTCACTGATTTATATTTCTAGCCTTAAGCAGTGCCACACTGTCTTGATTACCATACCTGTGTGGTAAGTTTTGAAATTGGGAAGTGTGAGTCTTTCAATTATTTTCTTTTTAAAGAATATTTTAGATATTTTTGGTGCATTGAATTTCCATATGAATTTTAGGAACAGTTTGTCAATTTATATAAATAATCAAATTGGTATTTTTATAGAGCAGATCAATTGGGGGAGTATTGTCATTTTAGCAATATTAAATCTCTGAATCCACAAAGACATAGGATGTCTTTTCATTTATCTAGGTCTTCTTTCATTTTTTATAACAATGTTTTGTGGTTTTCAGAATATAAATTTTACACTTCTTTTGTTAAATTTGTTCCTAAGTACTTTATTTTTTGGTGCTATTATAAATGGAATTGTTCTCTTAATTTCATTTTTGGACTGCTCATTGCTAGCATATAAAAATACCAGTGATTTTTGCTTGTTGATATTGTATCTTACAACTTTCCTGAATTTGTTTATTACCTTTAATGGGTTGTGTGTGTGTGTGTGTGTATTCTTTAGAAAATTGGGGATATAAGATCATGTTATCTGTGAATAGAGGTAGTGTTTTTTTCTTCTTTTCCAATTTAGATGCTTTTTATTTCTCTTTCTTGCCTAATTGCTCTGGCTAGAACTTCTATTACAGTGTTGAATAGAAGTGGTGAAAGTGTGCATCTTCGTCTTGTTCCTGAGCTTAGGGGAAAAGCTTTCGGATTTTCATCATTGAGTATGATGTTAGTTTTTCATACATGGCCTTTATAAATGTTGAAGAAGACCCCTTCTATTCCTAGTTTATTGAGTGTTTTTATCCTGAGAAGGTCACAGATTTTGTCAAATGCTTTTTTTTGTATCAATTGAGATGAAAAAAATTCAATAAATATAAGAAAATAAACACTTTTTAAAGTAAGAAAAAAGAAACACTACTTGCTATAAGAGCAAGCACAACAACCTAAGTCACTCAGCAGACACATTCTTGCGGGTCTTTTTGCTTTCAAACCTTCCATTACTCACAAAAAAAAAAAGAAAAAGAAAAAGAAAAACAGAAAAAAATAATCAATGTAATCAGTGTGGTGGATATTAAGTATCTTAAAGATCTTGTTGTTTTAGCTATTTTAAGTAGAATTCTGTTCTCCCTAGAATGAAGGCAAAACTTATATGATACAAACATTTCTAAATCAACAAAAAACAGGACTCCTACCTATCACCATACACAAAAATCAAATCCAAGTGGATCAAAGACCTAAACGTAAAACCTCAAACTATAAGAATCTTAGAAAATGCAGGAGACGCCCTTTCAGAAATTGGAATGTCAAAACCCCAAACGTCCATGACATAAGAGATAAGGTAGACAAGTGGGACCTCATCAAACTGAAAAGCTTCTGCAAAGCAAAAGAAATCACCAAGAGAGTGAGGAGATAGCCCACAGAATGGGAAAAAATATTTGCCAGCTGTATATCTGACAAATGCCTAACATCCAGAATCTACAAGGAACTCAAACGTGCCAAAAGGAAAAACATACCAAACAACCCTATTAAAAAGTGGACAAAAGATATAAATAGACACTTCTCAGAATAAGACATAAGAGCAGCCAACAGATACATGAAAAAATTATCAGGCTCACGAATCATCAAATAAATGCAAATAAAAACCACACTGAGATACCACCTAACTTCGATCAGGATGGCCATCATTAATAGTTCAAAAACAACAGATGCTGGAGAGGATGTGGAGAAAAGGGAATGCTTCTACACTGTTGGTAAGAGTGTAAATTAGTACAACCTCTGTGGAAAACAGTGTGGCAATTTCTAAAAGATCTAAAAACTGACCTTCCATACGACTCAGCATTACCCCTTCTGAGAATATACACGAGGAACTCAAATCATTCTACAAAAAAGATACCTGAACACGCATGTTTATTGCAGCACTATTTGCAATAGCAAAAACATGGAACCAACCGTGCTGCCCATCGAAACTGGACTGAATAAAAAGAATGTGGTATATACACACGATGGAATATTACACAGCCATAAAAAAGGACAAAATTATGGACTTCACAGTAATTTGGATGGATTTAGAGTCTATAATACTGAGTGATCTAACACAAAAACAAAGAACTGAGTACCATGTGTTCTCACTCATAAGTGGGCCCTAAACATTTATTATAATACTACAAGAAGGATTGGCAGTAGCAGGACACTGCCGGGGGAGGGAGGAGGCACAAAACATCTGTAAGGGTACCTCATCCTAAACCAGGTGGTGGGACCAATGGGAGGCCCAAACTTCATCTGTACGATGACCACTTATTTACCTAATCCTGAATTGTACCCCACATCATTTAAACAAACAAACAAACAAATATGCCAATATGTCCCCTCTACCTATCTATCCTACAGGCACTTCAAACTGAACTTGTTACCTTACATGCAATTCCATTCTGTCCCTTGGGAATCTCAGTCATCTTTGCCTTTCTCATCTCCTTCATCTGTCTTTCTCAGAAATCGCTCTTGAATGTTTCTCTTTGTTTTGTTCCTACTGCCAGTACTCTAGGTCAGACTCTCATTCTGGACATTTTTGTTGACCCTATTTAATTTTCCATATCACAGCTGGTGTGATCTTTTTAAAAAAATACAAAATTGACTCAATTATTTCCTTGCTGAAAACCCATTAATGGCATCTCAATACTACAGGAAAAGCCTCCTCTGATCCATTCTTTCAGCCTCATTTCCTACCACTTAATTCACACACATGTACCCTCCAACTATATTGACCATCTTAAAATTTCCCTACTATGCCATGCTTAGTCATACCTCTGCTTTTGCACATTTTATTCTTTTTTTCTTGGACTGTCTTTCCCACTTTCTCTGACTGGCAAGCTCCTATATACACATTAGTCCAATTCATAAGTCAGTGCCTTTGTGAGGACTTTCCTGACTTCCTAAAGCGGAGGTAGTCAATATATCCTCTATGTTGTATACATAGCATTATAATTGCTTTTTTTTTTTTTTTTTTTTTTTTACATCTCTTGGTACCTAACTAAATTTAAGTTAGGGATTAGGTCTGGGTTGGATTCATCTTTATATCCCTAGCCCCTAGCAAAGCATTTGATATGAAGCAGGCATTCAGAAATAATAGTCAATGATCGATCCTCTTACTATTGAGGCTTTCAGCAAAGTCACACCAGCAAATGGATAGAAACCTTATATACACCTGGATTCAGATGCCCACAGTGATGAATCTTGGTTTTACTACCAGAAAGCTTCTTATATAGATAAAGAGGGAATATTTTCTACCATTAGATAAATTCACTTTTGAGAAGACTTTAAAAATATATGAAAAAGAATATTACTCTTTCTCTTCAAGTGTACAAACAAATAGGAAATTGGAGATGAAAACTGAATTCTTTGCACAAAATATTTTTAGTTTTTTGGATGGGAAGGGACTTGAATTTTATTGAAATTATAGTTACTACATATATTCTTAGCACTAAGTAAACAATTTGAAAGTTCATATTTATGTCTTGTTAAAATAATTATATACGTTTTAGCAAAGGAAAAGTTTCCAGAATAAGTTAATTGTTTTTGTTAACATAAAACACCTTAATTCTCTTTTAAAATACAGTCTGGCAAAAAAATAATTCACCATATTCATGATGAACCTACTGAATAGTAGATAACTTGTCTCCCAATAATCTCACAAATATCTACTTCAATTAACTTTGGCAAATAAAAAATGTCATTATTTAGTCTCCTTATGTAGATGCAAAATTAACCTAAAATAGTTTTAAAAAATGAGTCATTGCTTTAAAGTGTATTAGTGTGTACCTTCTAAAATGAAGTCTACATCTACTGCTGAGTTGAAGAAAATGCATTAAGGCTATAGCAAACAAGAAAGTACTTTTCCAAGAAAAATGTCAGGGATGTTGTAGTTAATAATCTGACTCATGAGTCAAATAGAGGGTTGGTCTCGATGACCTCTAATTTCCCTTTCAGTGCCAATACTTTATGGTTCTATGAAATCAAGTCTTTCTAACCTGTCATTTAAATATATTTACTTTAAATAAAATCTGCCTTACCACAAAGCATGTTTGTTAATCAAATCACATTTTCAATGCCTTTCATTACAAAACCAGAAAAGGGACCAAATGACAAATATAAAAGCACATACTCAAGAATGCGGAACTCTTAAGATGACAAAGTTGAAGGGAGAAAAAACAGGTCATTTCCTGATACAGTGTTAATAACAATCCTCAGTACAAATAAAAAAGTACAAAGAGTACCCTGCATTGGAAAACTGAGCATCAGATCAGAAACTAAGTACTTCTGGTAAATATCCTTTTGAAACAAAAATAATTGGTCTCTTTTTATTTAATCAAGGATTTTTTGACTGTTACAATTTTTTGTTTGTTTGTTTGGAGTCTCACTCTGTCGCCCAGACTGGAGTGCAGTGGCCGCTCCCGGCCACCGCAGCCTCGACCTGCTGGGCTCCGGCGATCCTTCCGCCTCAGCCTTCCAAGTAGCTGGAACTACACCCGGCAACTTTTTTTGACTTATTGTAGAGAAGAGGTCTCACCAAGTTGCCCAGGCGGGTCTCAAACCCGCGGGCTCAGGCAATCCACTCACCTCGGCCTCCCAAGGTGCGGGATTACAGGCTGAGCCACCGAGCCAGATTGCCTCAGTTTTTTTCATTTAGGTTGACAAACTCTGCCACAATGATTATTTCAGGTACCGGAAGTAGCTGGTAGGAAGTAGGTCTTCCTTGGGCCACAGTGATCAGCCCAGGCCAGTCACAAGACTTGGCCTGGATGGTTGGAGCAGGAGAAAATCTTGCTCTCTTCTCCCTCTCCCACAGCCTAGATGACAAACCTTGGTGTCCTAGGAGGGCTGGTCTTGGGGATAAGAAAGATCTTTTCCTCACCCATTGCTGGAGTCATGGCTGAGGCCCCTGTAACAAAAGATAGATTAACAAAAAAAAGCATATGAAGTTATTTAAAACAAACTTTATTGTGACACAGGAAACTTCATAAGGAAACAAAGACCCAAAGAAACAGGTAAATGTGTATTTTTTTTTTGAGTTGGAGACTCATTCCATTGCCCAGGCTGGAGTGCAGTGGCATGCTCACGGCCACTGCAGCCTCTACTTGCTGGGCTCAGGTGATCCTTTCACGTCAGCCTTCCAAGTAGCTGGAACTACAGGTGTGTGCTACCACACCTGGCTAATTTTTTTGATTTATTATAGAGATGAGGTCTCACCAAGTTGCCTGGGCTAGTTTCGAACCCATGGGCTCAGGCAATCCTCTCACCTCAGCTTCCCAAAGTGCTGGGATTACAGGCTTGGGTCACTGCGCCCGGTCTTAAATGTGTATTTTTTTATGCCAGGTTTGATGAAGAGTGGACAGTCGTGGGGAAGTGTGGTTGGAGGGCATGTGGTTGTGATCTGATGGTCATAAACTGAGGGGGAATTTAGCAAGGCTGTTTGTTGAGATTCTCCTCCGGGTGCCTGTGTCTTCAGAGACAACATAGGGAGGGCGCCTCTCACATGAGGGTCTTCTGACCTGCTGCAGGAGCTGAGAGTGGCCTTCCTGCTTCTGCTGTTTTCTCACATGCCACGGGGCCATATTTTGGGGTAGTGTGACCGGAACCCCATCACTAGGAAGCCATTTTGTGACTATCAAGATATCTAGGCAGGCCGGGTGTGGTGGCTTATGCCTATAATCCCAGCACTTTGGGAGACCGAAGTGAGAGGATTGCCTGAGCCCGCTGATTCGAGACTGACAGAACAGACTTGTGTGCCAGTAATATACCAAATTATAAATAAGACCTACAACCCTGTCAGGCAAGGGCTAAGTCACACCTGCAGGCCGTCAGTCTTACTGCATAGCAGCCTCATCTTAATATAAAACATTCCTCTCTGCAAACTCCATGTTTCAGACAGAGCCTTACTCCTTCAGCCAATTGCAAATTAAAGAATCTCTGAATCCACCTAGAATCTATAAGCCCCACTTCCAAATATCCTGCCTTTTCAGGCTGAACCAATGCATACCTTCCATATATTGCTTTATGTCTTTGCCCATAATTCCGGCCTCCCTAAAATGTATAAATCCAAACTGTAATCTGATTGCCTCAGGCACACTTTTTCAGGACCTCTTGAGACTGTTTCCTCAGGCCATGGTCACTCATACTGGCTCAGAATGAACGCCTTTATAATATTTTACAGAGTTTGGCTTTTCCATGAACATAGAGGATGAAGTCTTGATCTTTCTGACTCCTTTCTCATTCCTGGAAGGGTCTAGTGTCTCAGAGTCAGCCAGTGAGAAGCCTTTCCTAGGATTTTATCAACTAGTGCTGTCAGGAGAGAAACTCTTTGCAATCTGGTTAAAAGATATAAGGATAGTCTATCAGAGGATACCTTGGATCTCAAGAGGTAGGAAACTCAAACTAGCTTAAACAATAAGAGAACTTATTGATGTATTTAGCTAGAGGGGCCAATGTATGATTAGAGAGACCAAAATAGATACCCCTATATCAATGAGGACAGATCCTATGGTTAAGGAAACCAAATTACCTGTGGGTTGAAGGTTCAGGACCAGGCTGGCATGGCGAATTTCTAAATTCCTACAGCTATAAGAAAAACCACACTTGAGGAACTCCCTAACAGTGGGAGTTATCAGACTCCCCTGATTTACAAACCAGACCACCACAACACTAACTGGACAGAGGACTGTTCTTATAAACATTCTTTTCTGATAACTGTAGACCTCAAACCAGTTTCAGCCCGTTTATAGAGGCTGCACAAGCTGCCATTGTGTCCTATAGTTTACCTTTTGATGTAAGAGCCAAATTCTACCTCATTTTAACTCTAAAACCCTCCTCCAAAGTGAACATGTATGTCTCATATATGTTTATACACAGTGCATGCACTCTGCTCCCCTCATAAATATGTATAGCTTCCCCTGAAACCTGATGAATATGTATGACTCTATTGTGCTATACAGATCCCAAGAGGCATAAAAACCCAACCTGCCCTTTCCTCCTCAAGAGAGAGCACCTTCAGTCCACATCCAAGACAGTCTCTGCCTCTTTTTGTGGATTGATGTCACCAGTAAAGCTCTCCTTTCTACTACAAAGCCATCCTGGTGGTCTTTTGGAAGATGAGAGGTTTGACTCAGCCACTCTGCAATGTCACCTAGTTCCTTGCCATCTCTGCTTCATATTATGCCTCTATATCTTTTTTTTTTTGAGTCGGAGTCTCACTCTGTCGCCCAGGCTGGAGTGCAGTAGCATGCTCACAACCACCACAGCCTCGACCTACTAGGCTCAGGCGAACCTTCTGTCTCAGCCTTCCAAGTAGCTGGAACTATAGGCACAAGTCACCATGCTTGGCTAATTTATTTTTTTAATTTATTGTAGAGATGAGGGCTCGCCAAGTTACCCAGGCGGGTCTCGAACCCAAGGGCTCAGGCAATCCACTCACCTCAGCCTCCCAAAGTGCTGGGATTACAGCCTGAGCCACCGAGCCCGGCCAAAATGGGGCTCTAAGTCAAACACTTCATTCCTCTCAAAACATGAGAAGGAAGTTACGATGTCTTATTCCAGCGACACACACCCTTGATCATTTTCATCTGATGCTTTGTGCCGGTTTCTCTTTTCCTTTTGTGAAACATAAACATCTTTTTTATTACCGACGTAAGATCAGTCCCTCGTGAAAGAGCATCAATTTGCAGGGTTTCTGGTTTAAAAAGCCACTTTGGAAAGAAGTAAGAGAAGGCACCCTCCAGTTGCTCTACGGCTGGCAGCGTAATTTCATGGTATCAAGAGGTGTCAGGGGGAATACCACCCTCCTTGCATTTGTGTTTTGTGAAAATCTCATACAAATTTCACAACCATAGCTTGGCGATATTAAAATACGTACAATAAAGCAACAATGCCGATGATTGTGCGGCAGAGAATGCAGGTGTGCGCTGCCATTCATAATAAAAGGAAAAAGCAATAGAAAGGCGCCATGAAACCCAGCGGGCCCCTTCTTAGGCTCTTTCTTCTGTTTTCCCCCAGCACTGTCTAATCAGTAATCAACCAGTTAGTCATTTCCTTTTGTTGCTGTAACAATAACGCCTTGCATCGCAAAATGCTTTGCCATAGAAAAGAAAGAATAATCACGCAGAATGGAGGAATTACATCTGAATGGTATTATTCCCGGCTTTATTAAATTTGCTCTTACAAATGTTTATGAAGTCGGAGAGTTAGTTCTTCCCCAAGCAGCAAATTCCACATTAATAAGTGCTGGGGGATGGAGAAACTTCGAGGAGGAAATACAGATCTGCGTTCAAGATCCAGGGCCTCCCGTTTGTTTTATTCTAAATTAACTCCCCCTACCAGCAGCTCGGGCCAAGACTGGGCCTGCTTTTAACCTTATGAAAAGCCACGAAGACAGCATCTCCCTCCATGAGTGTATGTGACAGCCGGGTGAGGCCAATGGGCCTAGATCATCGTTCAACCCTCTCCCTCTGGGCCAGGATCCGGGATCCAGCAGGTGAAGGGCTTTGCTTTACTGCTTGCAACCAGGCTGGGAACCCCAGCTGGGTTCCCGGGCCCCTGCCCTCCAAGCGGGTGCCGTGGTCCCCTGTGTCAGAGCAAATGCAGTTGGTGGTCAGTACTGACTACAGACTGAACAGGCATGCATCTTCCACTGTGCTTTCTGGATCTTTTGGGCCTAATGATTGAAGTCCTCTTGATTTCATGCCCCGTTTGACACTGATCGTGTACACTGGCACCTCACACCTCAAATGCCCTTGTCATGTCGGAGCGCCCTGCCTTACAAGTCTCACTGCCTCAAGACGGCCAGATGCCCGGCTTACCCACCCTCCTCTGTCACAAGGGCTCAGACGGTGACAGGCTCCACCACTGTGATGTCCACTCAGAGAAGAGGCTGGCCTGGATGCATTGCCCAGGAGAGGGTGGCTGCAGCGACGTCCAGCTTGCATGGTGAGGGAGGTCACAGTGGCAACAAGGTTAAGTATCTGGGACACAATGAGTATTGGTGCTGGTAGCACTTGAGATTGATCCATTGTAACCGGAGCATCCCTGTGCACAGGAAGCACCCCTGTATAGTGGGAGCATCCCTGTGTTGTGGGAGCATCCCTGTGTGGAGGGAGTATCCCTGTGGGGAGGGAGCATCCTTGTGCAGAGGGAGCATCCCTGTGTAGTGGGAGCATCCCTGTGCGGTGGGAACATCCCTGTGCGGTGGGAGCATCCCTGTGTGGTGTGGTGCGGTGGGAACATCCCCTGGTGAAGGGAGCTTGCCTGCCTGGTGGCCACAGTGAGGCCTGTTTTCCCACCTGGCCGCACCGTTGCATGGGATGGTTTGAGGCACTGCTCCTGGCAGCAGGCTTTGATCCCACACCTCCTGACAACACAAGGCGCACCCAACACCCTCCATCAACTCCTCCACGTGACCCGCTAGCATCTGCTCCAGGATGTGGATCGGGCAAGGCTTTCTCTGTGTAGTGATAATATCCCTGTGTAGTGGTATCATCCCTAGGCAGTGGGAACACACGAGAGCCTTGCCTGACCCACATCCTCATACTCTGTGCTTTCCTGGCCTCCTCCTCCACCAAACACAGGCTGACACGAATCCCCACCATGAGAGGAGAAATGTCAGCATGAGGAATTCTGCCTACAGATGGTGTCCATGAGAGTTCACGTTGTTATAATGTTTTACAGTTCTGTGCTTTCTGCAATCACATCAGTCAGTGAGGAGGAGGTTTCCTGAGGATAAAACCATAGGTTTATTATTAAGCCGTTATCACCTTCAGGCCCCAAACCATTGAGTGCCCATCTGCCATATGCACAGAGCCCCTTCGTCCGGGTACCTGGGCTAGGGGTTTACAGCCCTACAGCCCTGCTCTGCATGGGAGTCCGCAGTGCATAGACCAGCAAAGGTGTGGAACCAGCTTTTGCTGGAAGGATCCTTGCCATGGATAGGGAAACAGAGGATAGGGTGACCTGCCCAGTAGCACACAACGACCAGTTCAGGGGCAGCCCCCGGAGGTCCTGGCTCTGCCCATGGAGGTGTGTGATGTATATAAGTATGCACAATGCAAGGTCCCACATCAGTCTCCCCCGAGTCAAGGACTACCTGCTTCTGTCGGGAAAGAGATGTGTGGAGTGAAGCCTGGCTGGGATGTGCTGGGGAACACGTGTGCCCTCGTCATAGGCCTCCACCAACACAGCCCACTGAAACACTGCCACCCACCGCAGCAGGGGGAAGGACAGCCCTGGAGGGTCTGCATCTGGCCACGCCATGCTCTACTCCTGCTCTAAAGGGCCCCTTGTCACTTCTGCTCCAAACTCACTGGCCAGAGTTGGTCACATCACTGCCCTCCCCCCGCCAAATGCAGGGTCCAGGAAAAGCCATACTCCGTGAGCTCAGGAGATGAAGAGGGAGCCATCTTGCACAGCGTAGTGGCTTTAGGGGCTGGCTGTGTCCCTGGTGGAGTCTCCCCATTCCTCCCAGCATCTCAGAGGCTCTGCCCACCTTACTGATGGACAGTCCTGGAATGCTGTGCCCCACCTCCCATGTGGGCCTCAGCAGAGGGGCCACCACAGGCTGTCTACTCTCCCCAGGGAAACTGCTGCGGGGGTCTGCAAGGAAGGAGTCATTCCCTCTCCTTTTCTCTCCCTCCCTTCCTTCTTTCCTTCCTCCCTTCCTTCTTTCCTTCCTTCCCTCCCTCCCTCTTTCTTCCTTTACTCCCTCCTGTCCCTCCTTTCTTCCCTTCTTCTCCTTCCTTCCCTGTGTACGCATTTTGTTGTGGTCAAGAACACGTAATAAGCCACTTACCATCATGACCATCTTGAAGTGTAAGGTTCAGCAGTGCTACATATGTTCTCACTGTTGTGTGACTAAGCTCCAGAACTCTCTTCATCTAGTAAAACAGAAATGCGAACCCCATTCCTTGATGACTCCCCATGTCCCTTCCCCCAGCCCCTGGCACCCACCACTCCACTTCTCTCCCCCGTGAATTTGTCTACTCGGACGCATCATGCAAATGGAATCACATAGTCTGCGCCCTTTCATTTCTGACTCTCTCACTTCCCGCCATGTCTTTAAGGCTCCTCGTGGTGTCCTGTGTCAGAGCTCCACTTGTTTTCCAGGCTGAATAAGTTGGTTGTGTGGCTACAGCACACTGCTTTTATCCATTCATTTGTCGATGGACACCTGGGTGGCTACTCTTTTTTGGCTGTTGTGAATAATGCTGCTATAGACATGGGTGTGCATTTTGATATTTGCTGATGTCACTTCTTTTGGGTATATACCCAGAAGTCTTTCTTTTTTTTTTTTGAGTTGGAGTCTC